>AWOL01S0148494.1:0-19123 GCA_000715115.1 Nicotiana otophora
ACATCATTCATGCCTTCCCTATTAAATAACACATTAGATCTGCGAAACATTTTATCTCTCTCTGTCTCTAATATTTTCCTGTTTGTCTCAGATTCCTGGTCCCCGTCCTCCTAAAGGTCCATTGCTGGACCACCTAAAGGAAGTTGGTGTTTGGGCTGTAAAGCTACCATCAGCAGATGCAATTGTAGTGCGGAGAACACTTTCATGTTTGGCTGAAAATCCTGGTGGTTTACCTGGTGTTAAAGAAAGCACTGAACAGATGGAGAGGAGGGAGGCTTTTTGGTCAACCATAAAGCCAGCGCACTTTGGTGTGAAGATAGCTTCGAAATCTCTGTTAGGAGTTATTCGTTTCATTACAGTTGGGGTTTTCATCGGTCTCTTTGGTAAAACTGGTATCGGCAGATGGCTGCTCTTGAAATTCCCTTCATTGTTCAGTCTTGGATGGTTCAGGAAAAAAGGTCCAACTGAAGATGAAGTGGCAAGTGCTACCTTTAAGATGTGGTTTGTTGGACATGGATTTAGTGACGACAGTCTTGCATCACAAGGAAACAGGAAACCCGATACGGAGATAATTACAAGAGTAATGGGACCTGAGATTGGTTATTTGACAACTCCTATCATTCTTGTCCAGTGTGCCCTCATTTTGCTCAAGGAACGAGATAATCTTCCAAAGGGAGGTGTTTTCCCCCCTGGGATTGTGTTTGGCGCGACAGACCTCCAAGACAGGCTTCAACAAAATGGAATATCTTTTGATGTTATTTCAAAGAACAATGTCTAACTAAATGGTAGTTCCGTGCAGTTTTAGTCATATGGGGGCATCTGAATTTATGCCAAAGGGCGAATAATTCTACATATCCTTTTGCTTTCTTTGTGTGTTCTCTTCTGACTGTATTTTCTGTACTTTTTATATGCTTTCTGAATGCCTTAGGTGTTTCCTCAGCATTTTTCTTTCCAGAACTCTCTCCAGAATCCCTGTCCATCTTTCCTTTTACTTCTTTAACGTTTTGAGGTAACTAGATAAGCTTTATTTTATTTTGACGATGTGTTATGGTCTGTTAAGTTCTGCGAATCTTTTGGCTTTAACAACATACAAGTTCTATTTACAATAAGTTATACAACTAAAGGAAGAATTGAGAGGAAGTGTTGATAACAAGCTTTCCAATAATGGTGCAGATACATCATTTTTCTTCTGCTTGTAACGTTTCGATGAATTTCCTGAGCCTCTTCTCAGAGCTCCCTCCGACTCCCTTGGCCTTTCTAGCCTGTTCCCTCACTTTCATAGCCTTAACCTTCATATCAACATCTCCCATCAAGTTTTTCACCATCTTTGCCATCTCTTCACCGTTTACTAGATTTTCCTCGCCCCAACCCCATTCTTTTACCCACCTCCCCAATCCCGCCTTCTCTACAACTTCTGCATTCAACTTTTGATCACCATGTTGTGGCCATGCCAGAATTGGTACTCCTGACCAAGCTGCATTCATCACTGAATCCCATTCGCACTGGTTCATGAAAAGTCCAATGGCTGGATGTTCTATAATGGCTGCTTCCTCATACTCCCCTGCTTTCACTATTTTCCCTTTCTTTTCCATCTCATCCAGGACTGTACTTCCAAACAACTCCAGAAGCTCTTCTTTTAGCACCCATATAAACTTATATCCACATATCTCTAGTCCTTTTCCTATTTCTCTTAATTGTTGTGAAGAAATCGGCTCTCTAGTTCCAAAGCTAACATAAACAACTGATTCAGCAGGTTGTTCATCTAACCATGGAAACTGATTGTCTTCACCTAGCTTGTTATTTCCCACAGGACCAACAGGAAAAACAAGTGGAAGAGAACTTGTTAGTCTTCCTTCATCGAGGGCAGCAATTGTTTCTGGTTCAAACCATTCAAAGGTGTTCAGAAAAACACCTGTCACTTTAGGGAGAGATCGAGAATTTGGCAGCAAATAGGCTTTCAAGACATAGTTTGAAGGTGAATCATCCAGCCATGAACGAGGGATGCTTGATTTTGGAACCGATCCTAAACCTGGGATCTCGAGATTGCTTGAAAGGTTTTTAAATACAGTAGGATTTTCGGACAGCAGTACTGGAAGGTAAGCTACAGTAGAGTAAAATTTAGCTGATGTCGTTGAGATAATGTAAAGGGGAATGTTGAGATTAGTAGAAACTTGTGAAAGACTAGATGCAATAATAAAATCGGAGACAATTGCAGAAACTGGTTCATTCAAAGAATCTATCAGAGGGCCGAGCTGGGGAAGTGAGTTACTAATGGCATCAATTTGTATGATGAAAGGATCATTAATTTTGGAAGCTGAGGTATTCAAAGGAAGAATATGAAAATCTAGTTGCTTGATTTCAGGGTAATTGGAGAAAAAGTTGGTGATGAGTTTCGACGTTGTAGTAATGATTTCAAGTTTCATTGTGATGAAGGTGATTTTACATTTCTGTGAAGCTAACACGGAAGCTAATCGTAAAAATGGAACCATTTGTCCGACTCCCAAACCACTAGGGAAAAATAATATGTGAACTGGCTTTGCAGAGTTGACACTAGAATTAGACATCTTGATTGATTGACTGGTGCAAATCGAGGAATTGAAGAATGATTTATGCAGAAACATATGCTTATATTAAAGAATAAGGCGCTGCTGCGATCATATTTGTGCACATCATTATCATATTATTGTTTGGGATTCTGTAAAGAGAGAAGAAAAATAATTTAGTACAATTAGGTATTAGTTCACTTTCATATGCTTGTTTTGTAGTTTGAGGAACAGGAAAAGGAATCAACTTTAGTATCTCCACCAGATCACAAAACAATGTCACGCTTCGGTTAATTAGATTTTACTAATGTTTGGAACTGTAATTTAGCTTCAAATTAAAGGAACTCTCATATGTAACATAACAAAATGGATAACGCCAGGGGAGAATGAATCTGAAATTAACGTGAGTAAAGCTCGGATTTTAGTTCTTCGTTTAGATAAAGAACCAATTGCAGTCCAAAGAAATGCTAATCTTACCTAACTTTCGTGTGTATTTATATGGCGGCTAGTGTCAAGTAAACAAATTTGACAGTCTTGGTTGATTTGGCAATCTTCTTAAGTGGTAAATTAGTACAACTTGAAAGAACAAGAAACTCTAGGTAAGATTATAAGTTTCAGGACGGATGTCTCGGAGTTCGAGTCCTAAAATAGAGAAATTTTTGGTAAAGGGCGTTACCCCTTAGTACAATAGTACTTACTAATAAATTAGTGATTTAAGAGGTCGTTTATCTATAGTCTGTCTGGCCAAATATATTTTATTTTTGTCAAAAGTGATTTTTTGGCCAAAAGTATTATTTTTTAAAAAAATTGAGGTGTTTGACTAACTTTTTAGAAGGAAAAAAATATTTTTGAGGAGAAACAGAAATTTTTTTTTTTCTCCAAAAGCACTTTTTCAAGAAGTACTTTTGAGGGGGAAAAAAATATACTTAGAACCAGTTTTTAAAAGCTTGGTCAAACACAAATTATCACTCAAAAGTATTTTCAAATTAATTAATCAAACACAAACTGTTTATCACCAAAAATATTTTTTTGAAAAGTATTTTTGAGAAAAGTAGCTCTCAAAATAAGCTGATTTTAGAAGCTTGGCCAAATGGGCTACTAACCAAGGAAGAAAATCATGTTGTCCAACGGCTTCTAATTAATAGTCTATTTGGCCAAACTTCTAAAATCTACTTATTTTGGTGAGAAGCAAGTTGTATTTGACTAATTAATTTGAAAAGTATTTTTGAGCAGTAATTATTGTTTGACCAAGCGTTTAAAAACTGCTTCAAAATGTATTTTTCTAAGTGTTTTTGGAAAAGAAAAATTATATTTCTCAAAAACTCCTTTTACTTCTTCTCAAAAATATTTTTTTTCTTTAAAAAGTTTGATCAAATACGAAAAATAATACTTTTGACAAAAAAAATTTTGGTCAAACATGCCATAAGATATGAAAGGTCCAAGTTGCAGAATATGTGGAAAACTGATAATCGTCTTGCCACCGTTGAGGACTTCAATTGACTATGCCTCGAACCGATAGATTCTTGAAATCCGACAGATCTTTCATAATGTTTGTTGGAGAAGACTGGACTTATTAATTTTACACATAATCGTCCAAGACTTGCTTGCATTTAGCAATACTAAAGCTACTCATTTTGTCACGGGTGACGGCTCAAGCACCTAAAGTGACCCCTAATTCTTTTTAAAAAGGTTCTGATATATATATATATATTTGAAGTATATTCTTCTAATTTTTTAAGATGCAAAATTTTTAATCGATTTTTTTTAATAATTAATTAATAATATGGTCAACTTATTTAATTTTTCTTTAGACATTATTGATGTTAAGTAGATTTTATCAATTTTAATTTTTAAAAACTTCTTTTCATTGAGGCAACTATTATAGGAACTGTTAGCAATATTTTATAAGCAATATAAACATTTGAAAAGAAATCAAATTTTTTCATCTAATTGAGTATATCGATTAAATTATCGGCAAATGGCTAAATATACCCTTATATTTTCGAAAATGGTCTAAGAATACCTATCGTAGTACTATTGGGCTATCTATACCCCTCCCATCACACTTTGGAACAAAAATACCCTTATTTTAGATGAAGTGCCACGTGGCAGCACCAGATGAAAACGACCCATTTCTTTTTTTACCCGATCCGTTTTAAAAAACCCACCATCCGACCTAATTTTCACCCAAGGCTAAATTTAGCATACTTCGATCTAAAACAATCTTTTGTAAGAATTGGGAAAAAATGCTTTAAAAAAATATTTTTCAGTTTTTTTATAAGCATTTTTTTTGTAAAAACTAGAAAAAATAAAAGATTTTGCAAAATATTTTTATTTTTTTAACACTAATACACTTATAGTTCACTGCTTTAGGAAAGTCATTTTTTCAGTTTTTACAAACAAAAAAAATTAATTTTTTCAGTTTTTTTAAAGCATATATTTTGTAAAAACTGGAATTTGTTTTTGTAAAAACTGGAAAAAAAAATAAGAAATTTGAAAAATATATATTTTCAGTTTTNGAAAAAAAATAAGAAATTTGCAAAATATATATTTTCAGTTTTTTAAAGCATTATGTTTTGTAAAAACTGGAAAAAAAGGATTTTGCAAAATATTTTATTTTTTTAAAACTAATGCATATGTAGTCCACTCCTTTAGGAGAGTCTTTTTTTTCCAGTTTTTATAAAAATATATATTTTTTTCAATTTTTACACAAAACATGCTTTAAAAAACACTGAAAAAACTGAAAAAATTATATATATTGCAAATTCCTTTTTTTTGTTTTCAGTTTTTACAAAATATATGTTTTAAAAAAACTGAAAAAACTGATTTTATTTTTTGTAAAAACTGTAAAAAAAAAAAAAAGAAGACGTTCCTAAAGCAGTAGACTACAAGTGCATTAGTTTTAAAAAAAATAAAAATATTTTGCAAAATAATTTTTTTTTCAATTTTTACAAAAACAAATGCTTCAAAAAAAACTGAAAAATATTATTTTTAAAGCATTTTTTTAAAAACGGATCGGGTAAAAATAAAATTGGTCGTTTTCATCTGGTGTTGCCACGTGGCACTCCATCCAAAATAAGAGTATTTTTGTTCCAAAGTATGACGAGAGGGGTATAGATAACCCAATAATATAACGAGGGGTATTCTTAGACCATTTTCGAACGTAAAAGAGTATATTTGGCCCTTTGCCGTTAAATTATTATCTTCTACTAGTATTATTTTTCTTAATGTTTTTAATTCAAGAAATAAGTCTAAAGCGTCAATATGAGTTTGACTATTATGTTTCAAGGAATATTCAAGGTTAATGCAATATTCTTTCATTCGGGTCATCTAATGATCTCATTTTTTACCATTAAATAAAAAACTAAAACAAATAATATATTTTAAATTATTCAAATCTATTTTAAGTGGAAAAATGGCTTGATCTATTGTATATAGGAAGTAATCAACTCTAANTTTGTTTTTGTAAAAACTGGAAAAAAAAATAAGAAATTTGAAAAATATATATTTTCAGTTTTTTAAAGCATTATGTTTTGTAAAAACTGGAAAAAAAGGATTTTGCAAAATATTTTATTTTTTAAAACTAATGCATATGTAGTCCACTCCTTTAGGAGAGTCTTTTTTTTCCAGTTTTTATAAAAATATATATTTTTTTAATTTTTACACAAAACATGCTTTAAAAAAAACTGAAAAAATTATATATATATATTTCAAATTCCTTTTTTTTGTTTTCAGTTTTTACAAAATATATGTTTTAAAAAAACTGAAAAAACTGATTTTATTTTTTGTAAAAACTGTAAAAAAAAAAAAAAAAAAAAAGACGTTCCTAAAGCAGTAGACTACAAGTGCATTAGTTTTAAAAAAAAATAAAAATATTTTGCAAAATAATTTTTTTTTCAATTTTTACAAAAAAAATGCTTCAAAAAAAACTGAAAAATATTATTTTTAAAGCATTTTTTTAAAAACGGATCGGGTAAAAAACAAATTGGTCGTTTTCATCTGGTGTTGCCACGTGGCACTCCATCCAAAATAAGAGTATTTGTGTTCCAAAGTATGACGAGAGGGGTATAGATAACCCAATAATATAACAAGGGGTATTCTTAGACCATTTTCGAACGTAGAAGAGTATATTTGGCCCTTTGCCGTTAAATTATTATCTTCTACTAGTATTATTTTTCTTAATGTTTTTAATTCAAGAAATAAGTCTAAAGCGTCAATATGAGTTTGATTATTATGTTTCAAGGAATATTCAAGGTTAATGCAATATTTTTTCATTCGGGTCATCTAATGATCTCATTTTTTACCATTAAATAAAAAACTAAAACAAATAATATATTTTAAATTGTTCAAATCTATTTTAAGTGGAAAAATGGCTTGATCTATTGTATATAGGAAGTAATCAACTCTAAAAGATTTTCAAAAGACTTTGTGATTTCATAATCAACATTTTCATCAAATTATATTTTTCTATAAATTACACGTTTATTACAAAATTCAAGTTCTGTATTCATCTTAAATGCAATTTTCTTAGCCGAAATCATAACAGCTGTAAATCTTTCTTCTCTATTATTTCTTTAAAAGTCTACTTTTATACTAAAAGTACTAAATATTTATTTAAAACACCTATAACCTGTTATTTCTAAAAAATGGGCCCTCAAATTTGGGAGCCTAAGGCACAATCCTTATTACCATAAGGTTAGAGTCGTCCCTGGGTGGCACGCTAGTAGACTGTTTGACCAAGCTGCAAAAAATAACTTATTTTGAGAAGTATTTTTTCTCAAAAGTACTTTATGCACTTTGTGTTTGGCTAATTGATTTGAAAAGTATTTCTGAGCAACAATTAGTGTTTGGTCAAGCTTTTAAAAATGGCTTCTAAGTATATTTTTCTCAAAAGTGCTTTTGGAGAGAAGCTATTTTTCTACTTCTCCTCAAAAGCACTTTTTTTCCTTCCAAAAGTTTAGCCAAACACTTCAACTAGGAGTGACAAACGGGTAATGAAAAAACGGATAAATTATCCGACCCAACTCATATTTAATATGAATAAAAAATGAGTTAACCGGCGGATAATATGGGTAACCATATTATCCATGACTTCTTACATATGATCACTTTTGGGAGAATTTTTAGTCTCCCTAACTTGAGGAACCCCCAATTTGAGGATTTACAAATATAAAAGTTAGACCCATTGGTTATCAATTTTCTAAATGGATAATATGGTTCTTATCTATATTTGACCCGTTTTAAAAAAGTTCATTATCCAACCCATTTTTAGCGGATAATATGGGTGGTTAACTATATTTTTAACCATTTTGCCACCCCTAACTTCAACTTTAAAAAAAATAATTTATTTCTAGAATTCGAGAAGCTTGGCCAAACAGGCTATAGGCCTTACATGTGGTAGGTCGATTTGATGTGCGACGTATAATTTATTACTCCAATTTAAAAGTTTCAACTATCACTATTTGATTGATATTCATTACTATTTCCTTGCCATTATCTTATAGGCATTGTATTGTATAGGTCGAAATCTACTACGGAATATTTAGGGCGAGAAATTATTGAGGAAAAATAAGTCGGGGTCGATCAGAAAATGGCAAAGCTCGTGGTCGGTATGCTTATAATGGTCGAGGACGAAGTCCGAGAAAAGAACCGTAACGACTAGTTTTTAGAATAGGATAATAGAGAAAATATTTTAAAGAATATTCTCTGCACATGTACTATTATGGTTTACTAGAGATGTGTCTCATATAAATAAGACAAAAAATAAGGACATAGGGTATGTAATATTGCTCGGATAAGAACATTTTTCTAAGAAAGATTCTCTCTCTCTAGAAAAGATACAAACATTATATTTTCATCAAGATTGTTGTTCATATTATTTCATACTTTTCCATCAGATCTGAGGATAGTTCGAATATTCCAGGATTAATCTGTCACTCATCATTGTCAGGAGGAACAATCATCTAGTTCATTCTTTATTGGGTGAATCATTCCTCATATTTACTTAAATGTCATTTATTGCTAGTTACTCCTCTATTATTGCCCATACTTTATGAATATTTTGTCAATCTCCTATTAGATTTGTCCCACATTATCCACGCTTTCAGGATCCGTATTTAGAGATATTATCGTTAACTAGGTTTAACCCATCATTATATAAATATAATAGTTTTAACCGAAAGTTATACTTTTTTATCAAACATGTACCTCTTTCAATTCATTCAATAAGAGTTACCCCATCATGGATGGATCCAAGATTTTGATTTGATGATTTCGTTCTTTAAGGTTTTTAGCACTCATCCTGCATTGACTTGCTTCCACCTAACCCGCAAATAATATTGAAAAATAATTTTTGGTTTGCTTTTTTTTTTTGTAGTTGAATATATGTAAGATTTATTTTTCATACGTAATTTATACATGTTTTACAAAGAAATATAATCTCCGGTTAAACTATTAAATTTATATAATGAAGGGTCAAATCTAGTTAAGGATAATGACTCTAGATATTAAACATAAGGATGCACGATAGATGGGACTGAGTTCGCATATGATTGATGATAATAAATATGAAATACTCTTGCAACAAGAACATTAAATGAGATATATCTAGCAATAAATGTCAGTAAATGATATTTATGTAAATAGAAAGAACGGTTCACCCGATAATGAATGGACAAGGTAAATATTCTGCCTGACAACGGTGAATGACAGATAGATCCAAGATTTGCATGAACAATCCTTGGATTTGGTGAAAAAGTCGGGAATAATATGAACGGAAATCTTTATAAAAAGATAGCTTTTGTGTTTTTATCCGAAAGGAAGTCTTCTTCTCAAAAGTGTTCTTAATAGAAAATTATTACATGCCCTTATCATTGTCTCTTATTTCTATATATATGGGCCCATTTTCTTAGAAAACCCTAATAGTACAAACACCGGGAATATTCACTAGAATATTCCCCTTTTTAATACCTTATTCAGACAAATTATTCGTTACACGTCTTATCACTAATGATCGATCTTGATCTCGACCTCGACCCTTGTTGACATTTTGAGTGCGATCTCTATTGATATCTCGACCACAACTTATATCAACACCACGATCATTAATCTCGCTATGGCTTAGTCGAGCTCGACCGATGACATTCATTAATGCCATTTTATGCTAAATATTCCAAGGGCAGAATTTTGGCCTATACAGTTAGTCCATCCGCTTATTAAGGTCGAGGTCGGGTGGCCTTGGTGAGCGGACTCTGTTTGTCATTGTTGATGAAGTCGGGTGAGCAAGTTGGGTAGTGATGCTTTAGGCGAAGTGGCAACCTGACTTCTCGTAACTTGCAAGCTTTGGGGATGCCCCTTTTCATAATGATGTCATGACATCATGCATCGTTATAACACGTTTTCCCGATGCTCTGTATCGTTTCTTCTTCTCAAAAGTGTTTTTAATAGAAAAATATCAAATGCCCTTATCATTGTCTCTTCTTTCTATATATATGGGCCCATTTTCTTAGAAGACACTAATAGTGCAAATACCAGGAATATTCACTAGAATATTCCCCTTTTAATACCTTATTCAGACAAATTAGCCGTTACAAGTCTTATCACTAATAATCGATCTCGATCTCGACCTCGACCCTTGTTGACATTTTTAGTGCAATCTCTATTGATATCTCGACCACGACTTATATCGACGCCACGATCATTAATCTTGCTATGGCTTAGGCGAGCTCGACCGATGATATTCATTAATGCCATTTTATGCTAAATATTCTAAGGACAGAATTTTGGCCTATACAGTTAGTCCATCTGCTTATTAAGGACGAGGTCGGGCGACCTTGGTGAGCGTACTCTGTTTGTCGTTGTTGATGAAGTCGGGTGAGAAAGTTGGGTAGCTATGCTTTAGGCGAGGTGGCAACCAGACTTCTCGTAACTTGCAAGCTTTGGGGATGCTCCTTTTCATAATGACGTCATGACATCATGTGTCATTATGACGCGTTTTCCCGACGCTCTGTATCGTTTCTTCTTCTCAAAAGTGTTCTTAATAGAAAAATATCACATGCCCTTATCATTGTCTCTTCTTTCTATATATATGGGCCCATTTTCTTAGAAAATCCTAATAGTACAAACACTAGGAATATTCACTAGAATATTCCCCTTTTTAATACCTTATTCAGACAAATTAGCCGTTACAAGTCTTATCATTAATAATCGATCTCGACCTCGACCCTTGTTGACATTTTGATTGCGATCTCTATTGATATCTGGACCACGACTTATTTCGAGACCACGATCATTAATCTCGCTATTTCTTATGCGAGCTCGACCGATGACATTCATTAATGCCATTTTATGCTAAATATTCCAAGGGCAGAATTTTGGCCTATACAGTTAGTCCATCTACTTATTAAGGCCGAGGTCGGGCGGCCTTGGTGAGCGTACTCTATTTGTCGTTGTTGATGAAGTCGGGTGAGCAAGTTGGGTAGCGATGCTTTAGGCGAGGTGGAAACCTGACTTCTCGTAACTTGCAAGCTTTGGGGATGCGCCTTTTCATAATGACGTCATGACATCATGCGTCATTATGACACATTTTCCCGATGCTCTATATTGTTTCTTGCGCCTCTTCCATTTCAATATCTGTGTTGGATAATGATGGCTTGATTTCTTAGTTTTGATGCTCTAACTCTTATAGATAGGAATCTGAGGCCATTTGTGTTTGTTTTGCTTTTCATCTAATATCAAATCCCCTGCGTTTCTCTCTTTCGTTTTCCATATTGAACCCTAGTCTCTATTCTGCTTCGTCGTTGCGTGCACATTCCTATGTTTCTAGTGACTGTTGCTTACAACTTCTATGCTTTAGATATCCTCCTTCAAGACCATGGTTAAATCAACTTCTGGCTTCGGTGCGGCATCTAATCCTGCTCCATTGGCGGTGTGTGTGCCTCCTCACAGCGACAACGTTTATGTTGCCCTCGAGGGTGAAGGGTTCCCTACGGTGGAGAAAATAATTCCTCATAGTGAAAAGCCTAGATCTGATTACTCGAAGTTACTCGATGATGACCCTGAGGCCTCGAAATCGGTGATGAATACGGTTTCTCTTGCTGATTTCAGGGCGTAGTTCAAAATTTCGGCCCACATCAACCTGCTCCCAGTGGGGCGTTACATGGTGCATATTCATCACTCCGGATACTGAGCATTCTACGCATATTCGTTCTCTGTAGGCTACTATTTTCCCCTTCTCCCATTGGTGGAGGAATTTTGCCGCTACTACGACGTCTACCCGGCCCAACTTTCACCTTACATCTATAAACTTATCTGTATGTTGACGAAATACACAGAATTGGTTGGCCATGAGATCTCTCTTCGCCACTTGATGCACCTCTTTGCCATCGAGGAAGTAAGAGCTTGGTAGTAAAGATGGAAGATAAAGCAAATCATCGATTCTGGCTAAGCTACTTCTACATCAAGACCGAGGACGTAGTGACCATCGCGAATGGGTTTCTTAAGGATTTTTGTAAGTATATTTTCCTAAGTGCTTAATTTTCCTGCTTTGATTGTAGCCTAACATTCTANTATAAAGCAAATCATCGATTCTGGCTAAGCTACTTCTACATCAAGACCGAGGACGTAGTGCCCATCGCGAATGGGTTTCTTAAGGCATGGAATTATTTTTGTAAGTATATTTTCCTAAGTGCTTAATTTTCCTGCTTTGATTGTAGCCTAACATTCTACCTTTTCCTCGTTCAGCTGAGACTTCACCCTCTCCTTTGGTTGTGGATATTCATGACTGGGTTAGCCAGGTCTTGCCTCACACGGTGGGTATTCGTGAATGGATGGACTTTATCAAGAAGTTCGGGCCCAAGATTTCAGCGACCGGTGAGTTTGTTCGCCTGTATTCATATATACAGTGATCTTTTACATATGTCGTTCTGACCTTGTGTTCGCTTGCTCATTATGACTTTAAGTAAGAGTTGATGTTCTAATCTCTTTTGCAGCCCGAAGGTCTTCGAGGAGTGATGATAGGCTATAATCCCGTATTTTAGTCGTTTATTGCACTCTAATTCATTGCACTTTACTTATGTTGAGATTTAATTAGGCGTGGTTTGCACTTATTGTGTGTTTTATGCCCTGTAGGGGTGATTCCGAGCTATGTAGATGTTGTGTCATGAATTCATGTTATTTTGGAGCTTTGAAGTCTGAGTAAAAGCCCAAGGATTAAGTTGGGATCGTGTTCGGGGATCAACGGATGATAATGCACTTTAAGATTGAAACGAAGAATCAACCAGGCATACTGCGCATTGGCCAGTAAAATGCACATAACTTTTCGCTCAGAAATTTGTTTGGGATCCACAATATATTGTTTGAAATCTATTTAAAAGGGCTACAATTTTCATGTTTTACGTTTGCCCAAATTCCCAACTGATACCACCCAGGTGTGTGGGCACGCACTTGGGGCAGAACAATGTGCAAAATGCACGACCAAGGGCACGAGCAGGTCCCTAGGTGTGCGACCGCGCATGCCCTGTCTAGGAAGAATCCTATTTCGCTAAGAAAAGGGTAGTTTTGTCTGGGGTTTGTTTTGTGGGCGGCTTAAATACAAAAAACACCATTTTAGATAACTTTTGACATACCTTAGACCTAAGGAAGCTAAGGAGAAGAGGGAGAATCAAGAGTACAAGGATTTCATCATTCCTTCCTCACTCAAGATCCGGATTTGGATTGTATTTATGTTTTCCTATACTTTTATTTCATTTGTGAAGAACTTCTCCATGTGTATGGAGTAGAATCTTTTGGGTTTTGATGAATTTGGTTTATTGATGGTTGTTTGTGGATTATAACTCTATTTTTATGTATTTGAATCATTTTGGGAAGATTAAATTGTTGTATTTATGTTCACTTGTTCTTGTAATCGAGAGAGGTATAACTTGTGATATATTTGCACCATATTGTTGGTTGAGTTCATAGATTCTTCGAAGTAATCGAAATAGGCTAGTTGAATCCTTGATTAAACTTAGTTAGGAGGATAATCGAAAGAGGTTCTCCTAAAGACCAATCCATTACGAATTCTTGCATATCTTCACCTAACTTAAATTGGTTCATATTATGAGGTTGAAACTTAATTGAGAGAGGAGTTTCTACTAAATAATTGTACTGATAATTAAGTGAATTCGAGAAACTCACTTGAATATTATAATTGAATTATCTAGAGTTAGATCCCGAACAATTATCTTGCACATATCCTATCAACCCATATGTTTTCCCATTGATAACTTCCTTGCTTACCTTTGTTGAGATTTTCATTGGTCAATAACTTTATACTCTTAGTTATTTGTAGTTAGAATGCATATATATCTCCATTGTCGATCCTCCTGGATAGAAATCTAGCTACAAACTACGATAATACGGTTTAAATCTAATCCTTGTGGACACGATATTATACTATATTATCATTGACTAGTAAGCACAATTTAAGTGTGTGTTTTACACTCGTCAAGGAGGAAGAAATCTCTTGCTCCGACTTTCCGCAAGAGGAAAGTTGTTTCTATTCTTTCTGTTGCAGCGAGGCTTGATCGGTCATCGACTAATTCTACAGCGGGGCTTTCGACTTCCCCTCTGTGTCATCTAATTGACGAGGACGGCGAGGAAGGATCGTCGCCGAATGATGATAATTTGCTTCCTCGCAAGAGGCGATATGTAGTTATCGATGAGGGAATTGTTCATGTAGGGAGTTCAGCAATGGAAGATTTTGTCGTCGAAGAAACGATGACCATAGACCTCAGAGATAATGTCAAGCAACTACCTACAATTCCGTTGTCGTCGGGGGTTGAGGGTTGTACGCTGCTCCCTGAGGCCTAAATGGATTTTGAAATGCCGTTGGCTAGAGTCCTTGATGCCCTACAAGGGGGTGAGCCATCAACCTCGTTACCAGCCGAGAATCCTTCCTCTCGGGTCGACACGAATGGTAAAAGTGTAGCCGAAGAGGGTTACAAGACCGGCTCTAATATAGACGCAGGGGAGGTTAGGATGATGGGAGAAGGACTCACCCGGATCGAGGTGAGATTGGAGGGGACCACACGGACTATTACGATCCCTCTGGACCAGGATATGCTAGTTAATACGGAGGACGTGGTCCCTTCACTTGGACCCATCTGTTCCAATATGGAGGGTAAGACCCTCGAGAAACTGAAGGACTCCACTTTGTCGAAGAGCATAGCCGGCCTTGATCTTAGGGTAAGTTTGATATTTCATCTTTATGTTCGTTTTTCATGTCAAATTCGATTTTGTTCTTACTCGCTCTTGCTTTCTTTTCAGACGGTGATCTTGGAGATCGAAAGTTCCCATCGAGAGGAGAGGTGTAAGGCCTTNTAACTTAAATTGGTTCATATTATGAGGTTGAAACTTAATTGAGAGAGGAGTTTCTACTAAATAATTGTACTGATAATTAAGTGAATTCGAGAAACTCACTTGAATATTATAATTGAATTATCTAGAGTTAGATCCCGAACAATTATCTTGCACATATCCTATCAACCCATATTTTCTCCCATTGATAACTTCCTTGCTTACCTTTGTTGCGATTTTCATTGGTCAATAACTTTATACTCTTAGTTATTTGTAGTTAGAATTCATATATATCTCCATTGTCGATCCTCCTGGATAGAAATCTAGCTACAAACTACGATAATACGGTTTAAATCTAATCCTTGTGGACACGATATTATACTATATTATCATTGACTAGTAAGCACAATTTAAGTGTGTGTTTTACGCTCGTCAAGGAGGAAGAAATCTCTTGCTCCGACTTTCCGCAAGAGGAAAGTTGTTTCTATTCTTTCTGTTGCAGTGAGGCTTGATCGGTCATCGACTACTTCTACAGCGGGGCTTTCGACTTCCCCTCTGTGTCATCTAATTGACGAGGATGACGAGGAAGGATCATCGCCGAATGATGATAATTTGCTTCCTCGCAAGAGGCGATATGTAGCTATCGACGAGGGAGTTGTTCATGTAGGGAGTTCAGCAATGGAAGATTTTGTCGTCGAAGAAACGATGACCATAGACCTCAGAGATAATGTCAAGCAACTACCTATAATTCCGTTGTCGTCGGGGGTTGAGAGTTGTACGCTGCTCCCTGAGGCCTAAATGGATTTTGAAATGCCGTTGGCTAGAGTCCTTGATGCCCTACAAGGGGGTGAGCCATCGACCTCGTTACCAGCCGAGACTCCTTCCTCTCGGGTCGACACGAATGGTAAAAGTGTAGCCGAAGAGGGTTACAGACCGGCTCTAATATAGACGCAGAGGAGGTTAGGATGATGGGAGAAGGACTCACCCGGATCGAGGTGAGATTGGAGGGGACCACACGGACTATTATGATCCCTCTGGACCAGGATATGCTAGTTAATACGGAGGACGTGGTCCCTTCACTTGGACCCCTCTGTTCCAATATGGAGGGTAAGACCCTCGAGAAACTGAAGGACTCCACTTTGTCGAAGAGCATAGCCGACCTTGCTCTTAGGGTAAGTTTGATATTTCATCTTTATGTTCGTTTTTCATGTCAAATTCGATTTTGTTCTTACTCGCTCTTGTTTTCTTTTCAGACGGTGATCTTGGAGATCGAAAGTTCCCATCGAGAGGAGAGGTGTAAGGCCTTTTTCCAAAAGATAGAGCGGAAATATTGCGAGTATCGTGATAAACACCGCAAGCTTTGCAAGCGACTTGGTGGGAGTAGTAACTTCGGGGCTCTCAAAAACGAGCTAAAGGAGAAGAATGATGAATTGGTGAAGGCCATCGGAAAAT
Organism: Nicotiana otophora; assembly: GCA_000715115.1. Classification (NCBI taxonomy): domain Eukaryota; kingdom Viridiplantae; phylum Streptophyta; class Magnoliopsida; order Solanales; family Solanaceae; genus Nicotiana; species Nicotiana otophora. The sequence continues at coordinate 16,332 of AWOL01S0148494.1, forward strand.
GTAGTGAGCTCGAGGGGGCGTTGAAGGACAAAGAAGAGTAGCCCGAGGTGAGAAGGGGAGTCGAGGCCCAATACGCCGACCTTCAGGCCTAAGTGGTCTCATTGTGCATCGAGCTGGAGGAGTGTCAACTCTGAGTGCTCGCTTTGAGTGGCGAGGTCACTGAGAAAGTGGCGGGTTTGGAGAAGGCAAAGTCATCCCAGTTATGAGATGCGAGAAAAGCGAAAGATTTAGAGGACACGATTTGTGTTCTCCGTTCTGAGCGGGATTGCACTTTGGAGATGGCTAGCTCAGAGAGGAGTGGCTTGATGAGCGGATAGGGGAGTTAGGAAAAAATGTTGTGGGCCTTAGTGATCAAGTTTTTGCCCTCAAGGCCGAAAAGGCACAGTTATTGGCTCAGCCGTCCTCATCACGTACTTCTGCTTTTCCTGATGTTCCTCAGAATTTGTACGAAGATGGATTCACGTCGAGGCCCAGCTGGATATATTCAGGGATATGATGGGGGCGGGGGATGTTTCAAAAGATGGCTTTGAGAATGCACGTGCTAAGGCACATAAAGCTCGGTTTGCTTTTCGCTATGACCCCGCTATACCGGAAGGTGGCGATGACGAGGAGGGTGCATGCGTGGACCGGATAGACCAGGATGCCTGGTACGAGGATGAATATCTTGTTGGCGATAGAGATGAGGTGGGTGAAGACGGTCTTAATGATCAAGTGGGTGACGCTGCTGAGTGGGGTGGTGATTAGTTCTTTTTTGTCTTAGCCGTAGGCATGTGAACTTTTTGTAGGCGTGCATCCTTTGTAAAAAATATTCTTGATGAAGTGTTAGTTTTGTTGTTCGTAACTGACTTCTTTTCTTTATTCAGAGTTGTGCGCTTTTCTATTTTTATTGCTTGATTGCATTTGTCATAACAAACTTGAGTGGGTTGAATGGTGTTAAAGGTAGCCTTAATTTGGTTAAGGTCATGGGTCGAGTAGGTAGTAATTCGAAAGGAGGTCAAATGAACTTTAATTAATTGAGGTCATGGGCCGAATAGGTATTAACTCGAACGAGGTCAAACGTAACCTTTAATTAATTGAGGTCGTGGGCCGAATAGGTGTTGACTCGAACGAGGTCGAATGTAATCTTTAATTAATTGAGGTTGTGGGCCAAATAGGTGTTAATTCGAACGAGGTCGAATGTAACCTTTAATTAATTGAGGCAATGGGCCGAATAGGTATTAATTCGAACGAGGTCGAACGTAACCTTTAATTAATTGAGGTTGTGGGCCAAATAGGTGTTAATTCTAACGAGGTCGAATGCAACCTTTAATTAATTGAGGTCATAGGCCGAATATGTGTTAATTCGAATGAGGTCGAATGTAACCTTTACTTGGAGAATAGAGATAAACTTTCATGTACTCGTGCTTTATTCATACTTTTGGAGAGATTTACATATTTTTTGAGCGCTGGCTGGTAGTTTAGTCCCAGTCCCTCTCTATTTAGCCCCTTCATTGGTCAAGCTGGAAAGATAGTGAGAGATTGAGAAATGAATTTATCATTCGGTGATTTCCATCTGTGCACTTCAATTATGAGGTATCCATGTAATCACCTCGTTAAAACCTCCTCAAGAACTCGATTGGGACAAAACGCGAGCAAGGGAAAAAGAGTGCGACTTTGGGGACCTCGTCCTTTTAAAAGTTGAAGTACTTGAGGTGCGTAATGTTCCAGTTGTTTGGTAGTCACTTTCTTTCCATTATTTCTAGTTTGAATGACCTTTGCTTGCTGCTGCCATGATTTTGTAGGGGTCGTCCCAATTTGTTCCCAGTTTGCCTACTCGCGGGTCTTTGCTTGCTTGTGTTTTGGCTTTAAGTATGTAGTCCCCGACTGTAACGACTCGGCCCGTCGTTTCGGGAGTTATAGCTCCATTTTCCCTATTTTTGCTTCCTTTTATGCTTTTCAGCAATATTATGATATACTGGGTTTGTTGGTTCGGGTCCGGAGTGGTTTCGGAGTGGATTGAGACACTTGGTCTCTAAAGTAGAAGCTTAAGTTGGAAGTCAACCGGTTATTGACTTATGTATAAACGATATCGAATTTGAATTCTGATGGTTTCATTAGCTTCTTTAGGTGATTTTAGACTTAAGAGCGAGTCCAGAATGTGATTTGGAGGTCTCTAGTGGAATTGGGCTTGAATTAGCGAAAGTTAGAAATTTGGCGATTTCGGTCGGCAATGGAAATTTTGATATCGGGGTCGGAATTAATTTTTGGAAGTTGGAGTAGGCTCGTGGTGTCATTTGTGACGTGTGTATAAAATGTTAGGTCATTCAGACGTGGTTTGGTTGATTTCGGCATCGGTTGTCGAATTTGGAAGTTGTTAGGCTTGAATCTGAGGGTAATTTGATGTTTTGATATTGTTTTGAGTTATTTGAAGGCCCAACTAAGTTTGAATGTTGATATATGAATTTTTGGTATGGTTGGTTGAGGTCCCAAGGGGCTTGGGGTGATTTCGGGTGGTTAACGGATTGTTTGAAGTTGGAAAAATGCAGCTGATGGTGGTGCTACTAGTAGTATTTCCGCACCTGCGGGGGAGGGGGGGGAGCCACAAGTGCGAGGTCGTAGGCACGCTTGGGAGTTCGCAGGTGCAGATAGTGTTGAGGTAGGCTGGGTCCGTAGGTGCGTATGTGAGGTCGCAGATGCGGATAGGTGCCCGCAGAAGCTGAAGTGAGGAGGTCAGGCAGTGGCCGCAGGTGTGAGGTCTTTTCCGCACCTACGTGGTCGTAGATGCGGATATGGAGCGCAGGTGCAAAGTTTTG
>AWOL01S0148495.1:0-14119 GCA_000715115.1 Nicotiana otophora
TTTTTGAGCTTACATCAATTGACTTATGACGACTCGTACGCACGAAAACATGGGTTGTAACACTGTTCCAGATATTGATCGGCATGTATGCGATCAAGTATGCGGTCGCATAACTGCTATGCGGACCGCATACTAATCACACAATAATAAGAGGAATTAGCTGAAGAATGATATGCGATGGATTATGTTGTTGCAGAAGTGATATGCGGGCCGTATAACTGAAATGTGAAGGAAAAGCCTTGACGATTGTCAACCGATTTTGCGATGGAAATTAGTTTCTGCGGACCGCGAGCCGTAAGACGAGAATGTTTAATTAGAACTTCGTGCTATTATATTTTTGACCCATAGTAAGTGTCGAAGTCGACCCCTCGTAACTACTTCTTTGAAGTTAGACTAGATACTTACTGGGTACATGTTATTTATGTACTCACGCTACACTTCTGTACTTGATGTGCGGGATCTGAGGCAGTTGCATCTAGTTATCAGTCCAGCGCACACGCTTGTATTCTCGTCTGAGACCACACGGTGAGCTGTCCTTCCGAGCCGTTCAGCAGCAGCCGTAGTCTCTCTTTTGATTTATTTTCTGTCTATTTTATTTCAGACAGTGGAGTAGAGATCTTTTGTATATTCTACTAGTAGCCCACACACTTGTGATACCAGATCTTGGCACACGCTAGTAGACTTATGATTTTGGATTTATTTTTATGATTACGATTTGCACTTAGTTGCTTTTGTTTAATTATTTTACATCTATAAATTCTTAAATCTTTTAACAATGAGGAATGTTATTCACCTAGAAAACTTATTTAAAACGGGAAACCACTAGATTGATCAGTGTTGGCTTGCCTAACAACGGTATTGGGCGCCATCATAGCCTATAATGGAATTGGGTCGTGACAAATTTTATTGATAATTTAGAATTACAACACTCACATTTTAAACTAACGGAGTAGGATTACGATTTAAGTCAAGTTTCACACTACTCAAGTAATCTTTTCACATATATTCTCTGTGGGATTCGACCCCAACCTAGTTGGGTTACTATATTTGACATCGACCGCCTTACACCATTTATTTAGGTGTAATTTGAGCGTATCAAATTTTTAACTCACTTCATAATAGGTAAAAATCGTTCAATACATAAGAACAACAACGTATTTAATCCACACTTTAAATATGAATATTCCCACAAACGAGATTTAAATACTGGAAAAAATATTACACACTTAGATATTCAATACAAAGCAAGGAAATGAAGAATTGAAAATAAATGTATAAGAAATTCTCAACAAAAAGCTCCAAATCATCAAGACACAAGTGTGTGTGTAAGACCCCTAGCTCCAAAAATGCCAAAAGCTGTCGAGGCTGCTTCCAAATGCCAAAAGATGTGTTTTCAATAATCTAGGTCATGTATTTGTGGGTTTGGAATAAAGAAAATGTTAAATGACAAGTCTGTCCAGAGCTGGAGGCTATTGGCTGCACCTACGGAATAAATCATCGCAGGTGCGACTCCGCAACAGCGAACCTGCGCAGCATGTGGGAAATTTCCTTCTCCGCGGATGCGGACCAATAAGCGCAGCAGCACATACGCAAGAGCGGACTTATTCCGCAGATGCGCCTTTGCATATGCAAATGGACTAGCATAGATGCGATCCCAGAGAAGCTGGCTATTCCGCAGATGCAGTGTTTTTTCGCATATGCAAGTCCGCTGAAGCAGAAAATCTCACGCATGTGCAATATCATTGGGAGCAGTTTTGCATATGTTCAACCATTTTTGCTCAATTCCACTCCATTTGGTCTCAACTCTCTCCAAGACTCATTGTACCTGAAAATCGAACCATGCACGCGATAATTCACCTCATTTTATAATTAAAGGATACAAAAACTAATGAAAAGAGACTAGAATAAGCGGTAAAATCACCACTTATAAATAACCTGTGCAGCAGACTAGCAATAGAAACAATACTAAAATATAATAGAGAAGAGTACAAGAACAAATATGTGAATTAGTAAAAGAATCATTAGAAGAAATTATGGTCAATATTCCTCAATATCATAACCAATAATTTCCTTATGATGATCACCATCGAACCTAAGGTAGTAAATCCAGAACTTTCATAGCGTGGGAAGTGTACGCAAAATATCAAATCAAATAGCACGGCAACACTCTTCATGCATTTATCTTATTCTCACCAAATTTACGTATAATAGTACCAACCAGGTGAAAGAAATGCCAGTAACTGTAATGACAAAGTAGGAAATACACAAGTAGCAATAACGAACAAGGTAGTACATATGGATAATGGTAACAGAGTAGGTGGGGGGCATAGAAGTAATGATATCAATTAAAATGGAAGAACATAATTTCACTAACTAACGTGGTAGAAGGCTTAGATGTAAATATAACTAACATGAAGGAAGCATGATCTTTATAAGCTAAACAAATAGAACGCATAGATTAATTAACATGGTAGAAGGCTTAGATGTAGACATAACAAACACAAGGGAAAGCTTGATCTTTATAAGCTAAACTAATAGTAGGCATGGATAACTATCATGGTAAAAGACTTATACGAAAAGTTCAAAAATTAAGATACGACATAGATGTGAATATGACAAACAAGAAGGAAAGCATGATATTTACACGTTAAATAGATAGAAGGCATGGATAATACATCAACAATTGATGTAGAGGACAAAGGCAGAACAACAACAACAAGTCACAACGAAAACGTAGGTGCAACAGTAACAGCTCAAGATAAAGGCATAAATGTATACACAAGGAAAAGATATCATAATATAATGCATGTCTCTTTTCCTGGCCTGCACAGAAACACCCTTCGTACCATGAAAACATTATAATATAAAAATAATAGCAGGGCGTTACCCTTTATGATTTTACTCTCATCCTCAAGTGATAATGTAAATAAAATGGTACGACATCACCCCTCGTGCTTAACTCATATGGCATGGAATCAGCCTTCATGCTTTACACTCTTCCTCTCATGGTAATGTATATGAAATGGCATCGAATCACCTTTCATGCTTTACACTCTTCCTCTCATGGTAATGTATATGAAATGGCATCGAATCACCTTTCATGCTTTACACTCTTCCTTACCAAACGCATGTATATCAATATCAACCAAGGTAGGAAGTATGAATAACATCACAGAGAGTGATTAAGCGAATATTCCCAACGAACATAAATCACAGCTTTCAGGCCAATAACAATTCAACAAATCTCAAGAATCTCATTGTTCAAGTATCTCAACCAATCTAAAAAAATGATCTTCAACTCAAGTATAGAATTCAATATCTCAAGAATAACGGTCATAGCATTGTATTTGTGATTAAGTATAATGATGACCAAACTTAGCACATAAATAATTTCACAAAAAGTTAGTATAATTTTAATCAAGTTATAATAAGCTAAATCATGATTTCTAGCATTTAACTTCAAATTCATCTTAATCTAGAAAATCAAGTAAAACGCGAAACAAGAAGGTCACTTAATCATACAAGGTAGAAATACTCTTATAATCTACCCCCGAAGCATGATTAACCCTGGCACATGCATATACGCTTGTCACCTCATATATACATCACCCCCGCATGTAGCAAACAATAATAATTAGTAGAAAAAATTCCTCGAACATTGTTAGGCAAGACACTTACTTCAAACAAGCAATATCGATATACTAGAAGCGCCATCCCGCTCAAATAGACCTCTGAACGGCTCGAAACTAGCCAAAGGCAACTCAAAATCATCAAATAATGCCATAGGAAGGAAACCTAAACAATAAAGAATGAATCTTAAATCAATAACTCAAAGTCAACCAAAAAGTCATACACGGGATCGCACCTCGGAACCCGACAAAACTCACAAATTCTGTCAATGATTCAACTACAAGTCCAGCCATAATAATTTTACTTAATTCCAACTCTGAATCGATGTTCAAAACTAAAAATTCACTCTAGGAAAGTTTAGACAAAACCCCCAATTTTCTCTTTCAAATTCATAATCCAAATGCCTAAATATATGATAGATTCATAAAATATAATCAAACCCGAGTAGAAAATACTTACCCAATCCATGTAGTCAAATAACTTAAAGTCTAAAAATAGAGTACTTATAACAACTTAACCGAAATACTCATCGTTATCGCGGGAATACCTTCGCGATCGCGAGAACACCTTCGCAATCGCGAAGAACATGAATGCTACCACAACCAAAATACTTTACGTGTTTGCGATACTGGTTACGCAAACGCAATCACCACAGACTCTAAAGCCTCGCGAACACAACCTATCTTACGTGGACGCGTGAAGAATTCTCCAGTTCCCACCTGGCCAGTATCAACACTACGCGACCATGATTCTTCAATCGCGAACACGATGCTCAAGTCCCCATAACTTATGCGAACTCATTCTATCTCTCCTGAATGCAAAGCAAAAAATTCCCAGCTCTAGACGTTACCTTATGTGGTCATTTCTGCATCTTCGCGATCGCAAAGAATAATTGAGGCATCAAAAACCAACAATGAAATCATGAAGAAAAATGGTTAGAAAAACGTTTGCAACTGCCCCAAGCCCCTCGGGACCCTTTCCGAACATACCAACAAGTTTCAAAACATAACACGGACCTACTCTAGGCCACAAATAAATATAATAACATAAAACTACGAATCGCACCTTATCGAACTTAATGAAATTTTGAACTTTCAACTTTTAAAACTCGTGTCGAACCATATCAAATCAACCCGAAATAACATCAAATTTTGCACACAAGTCCCAATTGACATAACGAAGCTATTCCAATTACCATAACCACAATCTAAACCCATCATTAGATTCAACTTCCGGTCAAACTTGTGAACTTTCCAAACTTTCAAATTTCCAGGTTTTGCCAAGTAATGCCAAAACCTTCAAGAAACATGCAAATGCAAATCCGAGAATACGCCAAGTCCAGAATCAGCATTCGGATGTAACGGAACCATTGAAACTCCTATATGATTCCAAATACTCAAAATTCAATCTTGGTCAACTTTTTCAACTTAAAGCTTTCTAGTTCAGAATTATTCTTCCAAATCAACCCCGAATAACATGAAAACCAAAACCGACGATGCAAACAAATCATAATACATAATATTGAGCTACTCAAGACTTCAATCAACTGAACGGAATGTAAATACTAAAAATGACCGGTCGGGTTGTTACGTGGAAACTCAACAATAATAGGAGCAAATAAGAAAGCTTCAACGAGCTAAAAGAGAAAGAAGCCATCTGGACCAAAGAATTACCCAAGCAAAAAAATATTTAAAGGTAATTGCCAAAATTGTGGAAAGGTTGGACATAAGGCTGTTGACTGTCATGCATCAAAGAAATACAAAAAGAAAAGACAAGCAAACATTATTGAGAAGAATGACGAAATATATGACTTGTGTGCCATGATTTTTGAATGCAGCCTGGTCAGAAATCCTAGAGAATAGTGGATTGATTCTGGGGCCACTCGTTATGTTTGTGCTAACAAGGAGTTATTTACTTTGTATCCTCCCCAAAATCCCGATGTGACAATTTTTATGGCACATTCCGCTACTACAAAAATTGCAGCAACGGGCAAGATATCTTTAAAGATCACTTCTGTCAAGATTGTGACTATAAATGATGGCATTCATGTTCCTGAAATGCGGAAGAATTTAGTCTCGACATCACTTCTAATCAAGAATGACTTTAAGTGTGTTGTTGTTCCGACAAGGTTGTAGTTAGTAAGAATGAAATGTATGTAGGAAAAGTGTCACGACCCAATTCCCATTATAGGCCGTGATGGCGCCCTACGTAGCCGAGCCAACGGTGAACTATCCATTTAATTGTTCATTTTAATATTGTTAAATTCATTGATTTTATTTAATAAAGAAACAAATAGTGGATGACCATAGTAATATAAAGCATAAAATAAACATAAGAGTAAAGTAGTGAAATTATAAGCAAAACCATGAATGTCTACTAGAAATTTCCAAAACCCGGTGTCACAAGTGCACGAGCAATTAGTAGAATATGCAAAACCTCCTATACTACTGTCTGAAGTAAGATAGACAGAAAAGTAAATACAACAAGGAGGAGACTCTGGGTGCTGCGGAACGTACATAGGAAGCAGCTCACCACTATGTCTCTAGGTAGCGGAAATACGCGCCTGACTGGCCACCAGATGCACCTACCTCAGATCCTGCACGACTAGTGCAGAAGTATAGCATGAGTACATAAACAACATGTACCTAGTAAGTAGCTAATCTAACATCGAAGAAGTAGTGACGAGGGGTACATTGACACTTACTAGAGGTCAATAAATAAAGTATAGGAATCATGAATAGGCATGAAATACAACAATAACAGTGAAATAAGAAACAATAAATAATGATTCTTAAACATAATATCAATGTAATATCTCCAACTATCACATGATAAGTCTTTAACGCATAAATATCAAGTATCATTTTTTAAGTCTTAGATCAGGAAATAAATATCAAGTATAATCGGACTTCGAGAATTATCATGCATGATTTATGGAGAGGTCATACTGCCCGATCCATAATAGTGTTTATACTACCGAGGTTCGACCGACGTGAACAATAGATGCATCTAATATACTACCGAAGCATGCGACCTGATCCATAGGAATAGAGAAACCTCTACAAATACCGATTAACGACTACTACATAGGAATAATACTCAAAGAAGGCATAAATTCTTCTAACAATCAAGTATTCTGCCAAAACTCAAAGTAATGAAGCTCGGTCTTTTAAAATCCTTTACCCAATTTGATTTATGAATTCAAGTAACTAAACTAACAAGTTGGGTGCAAATAATACAAGTAATGCATGGTAAATTCCTATGTCTAGCCGGACACAAGCATGAATTTATCTACGTACGGACTCTCGTCACATCGCGTGTATGTAGCACGCACAATTATTAACAAAAAACTATTTAAAACACTTACAGAGATTATTTCCTCTTACAAGGTTAGGCAAGTAACTTACCTCGTTTACAAGTCCTCTTCCCAGTCCACAATTCACACTAAAAGCCTCAAATCGGTGCCAAGCAATCTGAAACTAGCCAAAGGTTGTACAAACTAATCAATATATGCTCAAAAGTTTATAATTTCACTATTAGAGTAATTACCCAACCCAATTTGGAAGATTCCTAAAATTCACCCCTAGGGCCACGTGACCGGATTCCGGAAATATTTGTTAATAAATATTACTTATAACCTCATGAACACTAATATATAATTTTAATTTAATTTCACAATAATTTTCGTGGTCTAATCCCATTTTTATAAGAATCTAGGGTTTTCAGCAAAATCCTTAAATTTCAACATTGTTCATATTAAAATCTACCCATAATTCATGTATTAAACTCACACTATGTAGAGATTACTTACCTCAATGTGCTAGTCAAAAAATCCTCTCCAAACAGCTCTACAATCGGCCACAAGTTGAGATAAATGAAAAAAATAAGACAAAATCCCATTTTTAATCAAGTCTACTGGCCAGCAATCCTTCTTCGCGGTCACGAGAGGGGGCTCTCGATCACGAAGGCAAGATGCCAAGGCCCTTTGAAAATGTACTTCGCGAATGCAAAGAAGGCCAAGTGGACGTGAAGGCTTGCTTGACCAAAGCTTCGTGAACGCGGTCACACATTCGCGAACACTAAGGGAAATTGGCCAGCTGACCCCCGGACCTAATCTCTCCTACGTGATCTTGGACCCAGGTATGCGAAAGCAATGACCAGTGGCCCAGGCCTTCGCAAACGCGAGCTCCTTATCGCAAACGCGTAGAACAAAACTTCCCCCCAGCTCCATTCCTTCATGGCGAACGCGAGGGCTTCTCCGCGTTCGCGAAGAAGGAAACTTGAACCAGCAACTTTAGTAGTTTTGGACTTAGCTCCGGGTGGTCCGAAACACCCCCGAGCCACCTGGGACCCCATCCAACTACACCAGCAAGTCTATAACAATACTACGGACCATCTCAAACCCTTAAAACATGTAAAACAACATCGAAACTAAAATCGCATACCAAAACCAAATTGATCAACTTATGAACTTCAAACTTCTTCAACTAGCTCCGAACGCATCGAATCGTACTTGGACAACTTGGAATGACGCCAAATTTTGTATACAAGTCATAAATCACCATATGGACCTATTCCTAGGCTCTAAATCCCAAACACACCTTGATAACACCAAAGCCAACTTCAAACCCAATTTAAAGAAATTGAAAACCTTCAACGTGCTAACTTTTAACATTAAGCGTAGAAACACTCCCGGATCACCCTAACTCTCGATCTGAACATACGCACAAGTCCAAAATCATCATACGAACCAATTAGAACCATCAAATCCCAGTTCTGAGTTCGTTTACTCAAAATGTTGACTCAAGTCAAACTTGGCCATCTTAGGCTACTATTAAGGAACTAAGTGTTCCGATTTCAACTCGAACCCTTCCTAACCCAAACAACCCATCCTCGCAAGTCGTAAAATATTAAAAGAACATACATCGAGTCTTAATTATGGGAACATGGATCTAGAAAGCAACATGACCGATCAGGTCATTACATTCTCCATTTATTAAACAAATGTCTGTCCTTGAACGTGTCTAGAATCATACCTCAAGTGCAGAATAAGTGTTGATATTTGCTATGCATGTAATCCTCGGTATCGCAAGTTGCCTCCTTGATTGGTTGACCCCTCCACCATACCTTTACTGCAAAAATATTCTTATACCTCAACTGGAGAACCTACCTGTCAGCAATGGCAACTGGCTCCTCCTCACAACCCAAACTCTCATCTAGCTGAACCGTGTAGTAATCTAACACATGCAACCTGTCGGCATGGTACTTCCGAAGCATAGACACATGGAAGACCAGATGGACTCCCGATAGACTGGGACGCAAATCAAGGTCATACACAACCTCCGCAACTCGCCTCAACACCTCAAATGGGCCAATAAACCTCAGACTCAGCTTGCCATTCTTTCTGAACCTCATGATACCCATCATCGGCCAGACATTCATGAGAACCTTCTCGCCCACCATAAATGATACATCACGCTCCTTCTTATCCTCATTACTCTTCTGCCAGGACAGTGTTGTGCGAAGTCGCTCCTAAATCAACTTTACCTTCTTCAAGGCATTCTTCACTAAATCAGTGCCATATAACCTTGCCTCGCCTGGCTCAAACCATCCGATGGGAGAACGATATCGGGGACCTTATAAAGCCTCAAATGGAGCTATCTCGATGCTGGAGTGATAACTGTTGTCATAAAAAAACTTGGCCAGGGGCTAGAATCGATCCCACTTCCCTCCGAAGTAAATCACACACGCTCTAAGCATATCCTCCAGGATTTGAATTGTCCGCTCCGACTTCCCGTTGGTCTGCGGATGGAAGGCTGTGCTGAGCTATACCTGGGTACCCAACACCAAAATCATCATACAAACCTACTGGAACTATCAAATCCCGGTTCCGAGGTTGTTTATTCAAAATGTTGACTCAAGTCAAACTTGGCCATCTTAGGCTACTATTAAGGAACTATGTGTTCTGATTTCAACCCAAACCCTTCCTAACCCGAACCAACCATCCTCGCAAGTCATAAAATAGTAAAAGAACATATGAGAGTCTTAATTAGGGGAACGGGGATCTAGAAAGCAAACATACCAGGTTGTTACAAAAAGGTTACCTTACTGAGGGCCTTTTCATACTTAATGTAATTATCGTTGATATGAACAAAATTTCAGCTTCTTGTTACTTTCTTGAGTCAAATAATTTATGGCATGAACGTTAAGGTCATATCAACTTCAAAACTTTGGAAAAAATGATTAAATTGGAAATATTGTCTAAGTTTGTATGTAATAACTCGAAATGTCAAATATGTGTGGAATCAAAGTATGTTAAACATCCTTATAAGTTATTTGAAAGAAATTCAATTATTTTAGACTTAATTCACACAGATATTTGCGACATGAAGTCAATACCATCTCGCGGTGGAAAAAAGTATTTCATAACTTTTATTGGCGATAATACTAGATATTTCTATATTTACTTACTTAATAGTAAAGATGAAGCAACTTGCGCATTCAAGCAATACAAAAATGATGATGAAACACAACTAAACAAAAATATCAAAATGATAAGAAGTGATAGGGGTGGCGAATATGAATCTCCTTTTAAAGAAATATATTTGGCATATGGCATTATTCAACACATAAATACCCCTTACTCACCACAATCTAATGAAGTTGCGGAAATAAAGAATAGAACATTAAAGGAGATGATGAATGCTTTGTTAATAAATTCTTTTTTACCTTTGAACTTGTGGGGGGAAGCTACTCTTATAGAATACTTATTCATGTTCCCCATAGCAAAATGCAATCCATTCCATACAAAAAATGGAAAGCAAGGAAAACCAACAAAAAATATTTTAAAGTGTGGGGGTGTTTGGCTAAAGTGCAAATCCCTAAAGCCAATAGGGTAAAGATTGGACCAAAAACCATTTATTGCATTTTCATAGGATATGAAATAAATAGTAAGGCATATCGTTTTCTAGTTCATAAAATAGAAAATACCAACATTTATAGTAACACAATATGATCGAATCAATGCTGAATTCTTTGAGAATATTTATCCATATAAAAAGAAATATGAGTCATAAAGTGAAAAATCTAAGCAACCTCGGGAAGACACAAAGGAAAGTACCTTTAATAAGGAAAATCCAGGACGTAGTAAAAGTCAAAGGATAACTACTTCCTTTGGACCAGATTTTCTGATATTCTTGTTGGAAAATGAGCCTTAACTGCTCAAAGGAGCGTTGTATTCCTCAGAAGCACAATATTGGAAAGGGGTAGTCAATAGTGAGGTAGAATCCATATTAAGTAATCATATTGATCTTCTTCCAAGAAATAAACCTTTGGGCTCTAGGTGAATTTTCAAAAGGAAAATGAAAGCTGGTGGTACTACTGAAATATATAAGGCAAGATTAGTTGTTAAAGGGATTAGACAACGAGAAGATCTTGATTACTTTGACATATACTTGCCGGTAACGAGGATTACATCTATTTAGGTGTTAATAGAATTAGCAGTCGTGTATGGCCTTGAAATCCATCAGATGGATGTGAAGACAACCTTCTTAAATGGAGATTTGGAGGAAAATATTTATATGGAACAACTATAAGGGTTCGTGGTTCCCGTGAAAGAAATAAAGGAGTGTCGACTTGTTAAGTCATTTTACAGACTGAAACAATCACCAAAACAATGGCATGCTAAAATTGACCAAACAATGTTGTCCAATGGTTTCAAGATCAATGAGTGTTACAAGTTTGTCTACATTAAGAACACTTCGAATCAAATAGTCATTGTTTGTTAATATATGGTGATATGTTGATAATGTGTAAAGACATTGCTAACATAAATGCTACTATGTGCATGCTTACTAGTAAGTTTAATAAAATGAAAGACTTAGAGTTGCCGACTTAATTTTGGGAATTAAGATCCTTAAGATTCCTCAAGGTCTAGACTTGTCTCAATCTCATTATATTAAAATGGTACTTGAAATTTTCAAATATTTGGATTTTAAATTTTCAAGAACGCCAGGTGATTTAACCATACTCTTCTAAAGAATAAAGGCCAAAGAAGTCTGAATTGGAATATGCTCGAGTGTTGGTGTCACGACCCAAAATCCACTAGTCGTGATGGAACCTAACACGGCCGCTAGGTAAGCCAATTAACAATAATCCAATTTAAATAATATTTAATAAGAAGAAAAATGATGAAATAACTAAACATTTATACAACAACCCAAGGATTGGTAATACAAATCATGAGAGGCAGCTATAAACACATCATCTGTTTGAAATATACATAAATAGATTTATAAATATAAAGCTACCTAGAATAAGAGGCAGCTATAATAGGAACGCAGGTACATCTTCAATTTCAGCTCCCACCATACACAGCAACATCAGCTCCAAAATTTGCATGCAGGGTGTAGAAGTATAGTATGAGCATCATTGACCCCATGTACTCAGTAAGTAACAAACCTAACCTTTCGTTAAAATCAGTGGTAAGCTCGACAATATTGTCAGAGTCCAACACCAATAACCAAACACAACTCGTAGGAACATAATGAAAGCAATACTAGTAATAGCTCAAAAATTATTATGCTCAGTTCATTTGCAGTCACGGAAAACTAGACATGCTTTTCAGGTATGACAATGAAACACATATATTACACCCGGTGCGTCCCAAGGTGATGTATAATGAATATAAAACTTATTAACCATGATTATAATAAGTGTAAAGTCATAATATGACTATATATGATATTTGGATATGAAATATAAAGTTTGGGAAAAATTAGATTTAAGCTGCGGAAAAACCGACTAAGGATTTGCCTTGTAACGAAGCTTTTTGAGCAATACATTTTGTGTATTGTATGAGGTAGTTTTGGTACATATTATTCACTAAATTAAAGGTCTTTGAATTTTGTTTCCAATGCTCTTAACCGTTCATTCATACGACGTCCGGATAAAACGAAATGAGCGTCTGAAGAAGGGCCAATGCTAGGGTACCAAGCTAGCACCTCTTTGACATTTAAAATGATGATATATATAGGTCCTGTGTCGTTTTTCTCTTCATTTTTCATAGAACACGATCAGAAAACATCCCTTAGACCTATCCTTAAGCTCTCTACAGGGGTTTCAAATAAGATTAAAATCCCGGGTATGAAATCAAGAAGCAATAACATTAGAACGATCCCTACGACATAAGTATCATTATACAGCCTCTCTTTTTCTTTGTAGTTTGAGTTTTGGAAGGTACTTCATAGTTACTAAAATGCCTAATTTCTATATTTAAGATTTTAAATATCAAGGAAGGTTTATTAATTCGTTTCCTAATAGTTAGAAGTCACGGGACGCTGATATGAAGCCGTGAGTTCGATTTATTCCACTTTTAGTGAACTTCTTTATAGTTCACTCATGTTGGCCTCTTGGGCTGCTGATTTATGGAGTTTGGAAGTATAAAGAGCATGGAGAAACTCCACATGTGGTAGGGTAGTGGGCTGGTCGCTCGTTATTGCAATTTCAGGCTAATTGATAACTTGTTGATTGGGTGTGTTATGTATATTTGGGGTTTTGCTGTATTAAAGTCCTGAATTGCAGTTAAATTGTTTTTGAGTTGCTGATTGTACTGTGTTGTTGTCTCGCCTATAGTAGATTTTGGGGATCATTAAAAAT
Organism: Nicotiana otophora; assembly: GCA_000715115.1. Classification (NCBI taxonomy): domain Eukaryota; kingdom Viridiplantae; phylum Streptophyta; class Magnoliopsida; order Solanales; family Solanaceae; genus Nicotiana; species Nicotiana otophora. The sequence continues at coordinate 13,288 of AWOL01S0148495.1, forward strand.
AGGGGAAATGCTGCATGGTTTGTTACAAAATAAGTAACTTTCGTTATATAAATGACAGAGTCATTCGTAGCTTGACAATAGCTTCAATGTCGTTGTTGTAGATTAAGGTGCAGTGAGCTGCGTTTAGCATTGTTATTGGACAGAGTTCTATAAGGTACGTTAAGGCTATCCTTTCTTTCCTTTTGGCATGATCTATATGATATAAACGAAACGAGCAAACGCAGAACTTTCATAAATGCCTCTATTCATAGAAGTACTAGTGGTGCCTATGTTCTTGATTCCCCATGTGTCCTATTATTATACCGTCTATTCATGGGTCTTAGAAAAATACGTAATTTGATAAAGTTTATCTGAATATGACATTTCGAGAGATCTTATTGACTTACTTCATTATGCGTTGCATTTATTTATACATGTAAATTGAACCAAGACCAGATGGAGTTATATACGCGTATATTATATGTATATGGGGTATGGGGAAAGGTTATGGCATTATATACATACCACAACTTGATCAGTTTGTATACGTTTATAATTTCGCTCACTGAGGTCGAGATGATATATTTGGATTCCCACAGAGTCAGTGTGCAGGATCCGAGGATCTTTGCTCAACGAGAGTCGGTGTGCTCCATTTGATCCGGAGTTGCTATTGGTTTTTGGTATGATACTTTTGTATACATATATGGGTATGACGGGGCTTGGTCCTGTCCTCTATATAGTCTCTAGACAGTCATGTATAGCTGGATAGAATGTGGCCTTGTCGGCTTGCCCTATACATACATATATGCATACATATATATACATACATATATATATATATATATATATATAT
>AWOL01S0148496.1:0-22073 GCA_000715115.1 Nicotiana otophora
CATATGTTATTGACATGATTCAGTAGTTTAATGCCAGACATGATGCAAAACCTACACTTATTTCAGGTTTATATTTTAGACGTATTTTATGGTTGATGAGACTACAAGTCAAGCGCCACGAGTTACCAGGGCCCGGGGAGAGTCTCAGTGTGAGACTCCATTTTAGACTTCACATACCCTTCCCCCTCCAGAGGATATCCGAGAGGCACCAGCTCCAATGCCCGCCCCAGTAACCCCAGCTCCTCTGCCAGATGCATCGGGTCAGGACATGAGAGATGTTATTCATCAATTGACTCGATTAGTAACTGCACAGGGTCAACGCTAGGAGGTAGTTATTGGTCATGCAAATAGGGCCATCAGTGCGAGTATTCGTGATTTCATTAATTTGGACCCTCTGGTATTTATCGGAGTAGATTCAAATGAGGACCCTAAGTTATTTATCGATATAATGTAGAGGACTTTCAGAGTAACGAAGGTTACTACGACTTTGAGATGTTGTAGTTAATTGGTACGAGTCTTGGGACTTGTCCAGAGGTGAGGATGACCTTCTAGCAGTATGGTGGGAGTTTACAGAGTCTTCTCTTCATCATTATTTTCCACTAGAGCTTAGATGGTCCAGAGTTGATAGGTTCTTGACCCTTTGGCATGGTAATATGAGTTTTCTGGAGTACAGCCTTGAGTTTGATTCTTTTGCTAAGAATGCTCCCACTATTGCAGCTAAGATGGAGGATCGGGTTCACCAGTTCGTGATGGGGATGGAGCCGCACCTGCTTAATGACTGTATGTCGATCTCACTTCAGCCAGACAATGATATTTCTTGTATTCAGGCATATGCTCAAGGTATAGAAAAGCGTAAGCAGAAGCAGAGGGCCGATCGTGAGCATGACAGGGGCTAGAATAAGAGAGCAAGATCTTCAGGTCCTTATTGTGAGTTTTGAGGTGGTCAGAGATAGGCAAAACCGAGGTAACCGACCCAGCCATTAGGTAATGCACCTCCTCCGTTTGCTATTAGGAGGTTTTATCGCTCCATATATTCAGGGCCTAGTCAGAGTTCCAGAGCCTCTAGTTCTCAGTATAGGGATGAGTCAAGTCATATGAGGCCGTCACTGCCACGATGTGCTCAGTGTGCTAAGCGACATGTCAGGCAGTGCCTTGTGGGTTGGGTATTTGTTATACTTGTGATTATCTAGGCCATGTTATGAGATACTTTCCAACGAGAGGTGGTGCATGTATTGTTTAACTAACAGGATCTATAACTGGTTTGTCATCGTCAGTACGCCCCCGTGCAAGGTTCACAGGCACCAGTCGGTCATAGTAGAGTTATAAGTAAAGCATCTATCTCGAGCGGTCCTCAGAACTACATTTATGCATTAGTTGGTCGACATGATCAAGAGTCATCACCTGATGTTGTTACAGGTATACTATCAGTCTCCTCATATGATGTATATGCATCGATTGATCCAGGTTCCACTTTATCATACGTCACTCCATTGGTTACTGGTATGTTTGGGATAGAACCTAAGTTGATTGAACCTTTTGAGATGTCTACACCTGTTGGGGATCCAGTGATAGCTTGATTGGTATATAGAGATTATATAGTGTTCTACAGTAGAAGACATGATTGAGTTAGATATGGTAGAATTGGATGTTATATAGTGAGAGATCTTATTGACTTACTTCATTATGCGTTGCATTCATTTATACATGTAAATTGAACCAAGACCATATGGAGTTATATACGCGTATATAATATGTATATGGGGTATGGGGAAAGGTTATGACATTATATACGTATCACAACTTGATCAGTTGGTATACGTTGATGATTTCGCTCACTGAAGTTGAGATGATATGTTTGGATTCCTATAGAATCGGTGTGCAGGATCTGAGGATCTTTGCTCAACGAGAGTCGGTGTGCTCCATTTGATCCGGAGTTGCTATTGGTTTTTGGTATGATACGTTGTATACATATATGGGTATGAAGGGGCCTAGTCCTGTCCTTTATACATTGTATACTCTATTAGAGGTCTCTAGACAGTCATGTATAGTTGGATACTATGTGGCCTTGTCGGCTTGCCCTATCGTATTCCGTATATACATATATATATATATATATATACACACACATATATATATATATATATACACATATATATATGTATGTATGTATATGTATGTATGTATGTATATATATATATATGTATGTATGTATGTATGTGTGTGTGTATATATATATACATGTATGTATATATATATATATATATGTATGTATGTATGTATGTATGTACATATATATATATATATATACATATACATATACATCTCACGTATGTTATTCACATGATTCAGTAGTTTATTGCCAGACGTGATGCATGACCTACACTTATTTCAGGTTTATATTTTAGACGTATTCTTAGGGTTGTTCGAAGTGTAGGACTCGGCCAATCGTCATGGCCCATCGGTTTGGGTCATGACAAAAGTGGTATCAGAGCATTTCCATCCTAGGGTTGTCTACAGACCATGTCAAATAGAGTCTTGTTTATAAGTGTGTTGTGCACCACACTTATAAACAGGAGGCTGCAAAACATATAGGATGTTATCCTCCCTTCTTATCTTAGATCATGCGATATAAGAATTTATTTTCCTAATGATATGTTATGTTTTCAGCGATGCCCAAGAAGGCTACAGTCGCCTAGAAGGGCAAGTCTATGGTTGATGAGACTACAAGTCAAGCCCCAAGAGTTACCAGGGCCCGGAGAGAGTCTTAGTATGAGACTCCATTTCAGACTTCCCATACCCTTCACCTTCCAGAGGACATCCGAGGGGCACCAGCTCCAATGCCCGCCCAAATACCCCCAGCTCCTCAGCCAGATGCATCGGGTCAGGAGATGAGAGATGCTATTTATCAATTGACTCGATTAGTAACTGTACATTATTAGCGCTAGGAGGTAGGTATTGGTCATGCAAATAGGTCCATCAGTGCGAATGTTCATGATTTCATTAATTTGGACCCTCCGGTATTTATCGGAGCAGATTCAAATGAGGACCCTAAGGTATTTATCGATATGATGTAGAGGACTCTGAGAGTAACGAAGGCTACTGTGACTTTGGGATGTTGCAGTTAATTGGTATGAGTCTTGGGATTTGTCCAGAGGTAAGGATGACCTTCTAGCAGTATGGTGGGAGTTTACAGAGGCTTCTCTTCGTCATTATTTGCCACTACAACTTAGACGGTCCAGAGTTGATAGGTTCTTGACCCTTTGGTAGGGTAATATGAGTGTTCGGGAGTACAACCTTGAGTTTGATTCTTTGGCTAGGTATGCTCCCACTATTGAAGCTAAGATGGAGGATCGGGTTAATCGGTTCGTGATGGGTGTACTTGTGATTATCCAGGCCATGTTGTGAGAGATTATCCGATGAGAGGTGATGCATGTATAGTTCAGCCAGCGAGATCTATAACTGGTTCGTCATCGTCAGTACGCCCCCCGGGCAAGGTTCACATGAACCAGTCGGTCATAGTAGAGTTATAACTCTGATGTTGTTATAGGTATATTATCAGTCTCCTATCCTTCAGTCTATCTCGGTGGTTAATGAGTTTCCTGATAAGCTTCCTGGCCTTCCACCAGAGTGGGAGATTGAGTTTTCTATTGACATATTACCATATACTCAAACGATATCTATTCTAGGGTTGTCTACAGACCATGTCAAATAGAGTCTTGTTTATAAGTGTGTTGTGCACCACACTTATAAACCGGAGGCTGCAAAACATATAGGATGTTATCCATTCTTATCTTAGATCATGCGATATAAGAATTCATTTTCCTAATGATATGTTATGTTTTTAGCGATGCCCAAGAAGGCTACAACCGCCTAGAAGGGCAAGTCTATAGTTGATGAGAATACAAGTCAAGCCCCAAGAGTTACCAGGGCCCGGAGAGAGTCTTAGTATGAGACTCCATTTCAGACTTCACATACCCTTCACCTTCTAGAGGACATCCGAGTGGCACCAGCTCCAATGCCCGCCCAAATACCCCCAACTCCTCAGTCAGATGCATCGGGTCAGGAGATGAGAGATGCTATTTATCAATTGACTCGATTAGTAACTGTATATTATTAGCGCTAGGAGGTAGGTATTGGTAATGCAAATAGGTCCATCAGTGCGAATGTTCATGATTTCATTAATTTGGACCCTCCGGTATTTATCGGAGCAGATTCAAATGAGGACCCTAAGGTATTTATCGATATGATGTAGAGGACTCTGAGAGTAACGAAGGCTACTGTGACTTTGGGATGTTGCAGTTAATTGGTATGAGTCTTGGGATTTGTCCAGAGGTGAGGACGACCTTCTAGTAGTATGGTGGGAGTTTACAGAGGCTTCTCTTCGTCATTATTTGCCACTACAACTTAGACGGTCCAGAGTTGATAGGTTCTTGACCCTTTGGTAGGGTAATATGAGTGTTCGGGAGTACAACCTTGAGTTTGATTCTTTGGCTAGGTATGCTCCCACTATTGAAGCTAAGATGGAGGATCGGGTTAATCGGTTCGTGATGGGTGTACTTGTGATTACCCAGGCCATGTTGTGAGAGATTATCCAATGAGAGGTGATGCATGTATAGTTCAGCCAGCGAGATCTATAACTGGTTCGTCATCGTCAGTACTCCCCCCGGGCAAGGTTCACATGAACCAGTCGCTCATAGTAGAGTTATAACTCTGATGTTGTTATTGGTATATTATCAGTCTCCTATCCTTCAGTCTATCTCGGTGGTTAATGAGTTTCCTGATAAGCTTCCTGGCCTTCCACCAGAGTGGGAGATTGAGTTTTCTATTGACATATTACCAGATACTCAGACGATATCTATTCCTCCTTATAGAATGGAACATGCAGAGCTCAGAGAGTTGAAAGAACAACTAAGGGATTTGCTCGGAAAAGGCTTTATCAGACCAGTACAACACCGTGGGGAGCACCTGTGTTATTTGTGAGAAAGAAAGATGGATCCTTACTGATATGTATTGTTTATAGGGTGCCATATGATTCTCGAAGATAGACTTGAGGTATGGGTACCATCAGGTAAGGGTTAAAGAGAAAGATATTCTGACATCATTCAAGACAAGATACGGGCACTTTGAGATTTGCATTATGTCGTTCTGTTTGACCAATGCCCCAGCAGTATTCATGGATTTGATGAACCGTGTGTTCAGACCCTTTCTAGATATGTTCGTGATTGTATTTATAGATGATATTTTGGTTTATTCCCGTTCAGAGGCTGAGCATGCAGATCATTTGCATACTGTGCTCAAATTTCTACAAGAAAAGAAGTTGTACACAAAATTCTCTAAATGTGAATTCTGGTTAAATTTTGTAGCTTTCCTTGGACATATTACTTTAGGTGAGGGTATCCGGGTTAATACACAGAAGATTGAGGCAGTGAAGACTTGGCCTAGTCCCACGACACCGACGGAGGTTCGTAGCTTCTTGGGTTTGGCAGGTTATTACGGGAGATTTGTAGAGGGATTTTCTTCTCTTTCAGCACCATTGACAAAGCTGATTGAGAAGGCAACTAAGTTTAAGTGGACTGATACTTGTGAGTGTAGTTTCTAGGCATTGAAGGACAGATTGACTTCAGCATTGGTTCTGACACTCTCATAGGGAACTAATGGTTATGCTATCTATTGTGATATTTCGGGCGTTGGATTGGGCTGTGTACTGATGCAGCATGGTAAGGTTGTAGTTTATGCTTCTAGACAACTAATAAAGCACGAGAAGAATTACCCGACCCACAATTTATAGTTAGCTGCGGTGATTCATGCACTAAAGATGTGGAGGCACCATTTATATGGCATTCATGCTGATATCTATGCGGATCATCAGAGCCTGCAGCATGTCTTCAAGCAAAAGAAATTGAATTTACATGAGAGGTGATGGTTGGAGCTACTGAAAGACTACGATATTTATATTTTATACCATTCAGGGAAGGCGAATGTAGTAGCTGACACCGTCAGGCATAGATCTATGGGTAGCCTATCATATTTATAGCCAGAGAAGAGAGATATAGCCCGCTTCATCAGCTAGCTAATCTTGGAGTTCGATTACTAGATTCAGGTGGTACCAGAGTTACTATTTAGGACACAACAATATCCTCTTTTGTAACTGAAGTGAAGGAACGCCAGTATAAGGATTCTATGCTAGCTCATTACAGAGATACAACACCTCAAAAGGAGAAAACACCATTTTAGATTACAACAGATGGATTCCTCAGATATTGAGGTCGATTATGTGTTCATAATGTGGCAGGATTGCGCTAGTAGGTTATATGACAAACTCAATATTCTCATTTTTCTGTTCTTCCAGGAGTGATAAAGAAGTATCGTGATATCGGGGAAATATACTGGTGGGACAAAATGAAGAAGGATATGGAAGATTCCATTGCTCAATGCCCTAATTGTCAGCAAGTTAAGATGGAGCATCAGAAACCGATGGATTATTGTAGGCTATAAAGATTCCAACTTGGAAATAGGACATAAGTAATATGGATTTCATCATAGGCTTACCTCGTACCTAGCATAAGTGACATTCTATATGGGTGAGTGTTGATAGACTTACAAAATCAACCTATTTTCTGCCTGTCAGGATTATATATTCAGCAGAGGATTATGCAAGGCTTTATGTTGAGGAGATAGTATGACTTCATGGTGTCCCTATATCTATTATCTCAGATATAGATGCTCAGTTTACAACTAATTTCTGGAGGTCCTTCCAAAAAGGATAGGTAAGTTATAGTACAACATTTCATCCCCATACAAACGGTCAGGCTGAGCGTACTATTCAGACACTTGAGAATATGCTATGGGCTTGCATGATAGACTTCAGGGGTAGCTGGGATGATCATTTTCCACTTATTGAGTTTGGATATAATAATAACTATCATTCCACCATTCAGATGGCTCCATATGAAGCTCTTTACGAACGAAAGTGTAGGTCACCTATCGGATGATTCTATGTTGGGGAAACTAAGTTAGTATGACCAGAGTTGGTACAATAGGCAGTTGAGGAGATTAAGCTTATACAGGAAAGGCTATTAGCAGCTCAGAGTCGTTAGAAGTCCTATGTAGATAATCGATGACGAGACTTGGAGTTTTAGGTAGAGGACCAGGTATTCCTAAAGGTGTCACTGATGAAAGGAGCTATGATAGTTGGTAAGAAATGAAAGCTTAACCCTTGGTACATTGGACCTTATAAGATCATACACAGAGTAGGACACGTCGCATATGAGTTAGACTTTCTTCCAACTTGTAGTATGTACATCCATTCTTTCACGTGTCTACGCTTCGTAAGTGTATCAGATATCCCTCTATAGTCGTTCTATTTGATGATGTTTAGGTCACAGAGCAGCTATCATATGAGAAAACTCCTATTGCTATACTAGATAGACAAGTTCGAAGATTGAGAACTAAGGACGTAGCTTCGGTTAAAGTACTTTGGATAAATAAGAATGTGGACGAGATTAATTGGGAAGTTGAAGAAGACATGAAGTCTAGGTATCATCAGTTGTTTCCACTTCTGGAGGAGGAGCAGGCTGAGACATCACAACCTTTATGTACGTATATGATATTGGATTCTTATGTAAATTACTGTCATTGGTCGTGTAATGCCATTGGTGTTGTTGATGATTGTGGTCCCGTGTGGCTTTGTATTGTTGGGTTTTCTGCGTAATCAGTTGGTGTAGTACCGTAATAGAGGAGACTCTGCCAAAATTTCTACATATCTGTGGGAGTTTAACATTCGAGGATGAATGTTTCTAAGGGGGAAAGATTGTTACACCCTATGCCTTTCAAGGTGACGTATAATGAATATGAGACTTATTAATCATAATTTAAATATTTGTAGAGTCATAATATATGAATATATATGATGTTTGGATATAAAATATAAAGTTTGAGGAAAATCGGATTTAAGTTGCAGAAAAACCGACTAAGGATTTACCTTATAATGAAGCTTTTTGAGAAATAAAGTTTGTGTATTATATGAGGTGGTTTTGGGACATATTATATACAAAATTGAATTTCAAGGAATTTAGTTTCCAACACTCCTAACCGCTCATTCATACGACGTCCAAATAAAAAGATATGAGCATCTAAAAAAGGGCCAATGCTAGGGTGCCAAACTAGAACCTCTTTGACTTTTCAAAGGTTGATATGTATAGGTCCTATGTCGTTTTTCTCTTCATTTTTCATAGAACACGAACATATAAACCCCCTTAAATCTATCCTTAAGTTCTCTACAAGGGTTTTAAAGAAGATTAACATCCCTGGTAAGAAATCAAGAAGCGATAACATTAGAATGATCCCTACGACGTAAGTATCATTATACCGCCTCTCTTTTTATTTGTAGTTTAAGTTTTGGGAGGTACTTCATAGTTAATAAAACGCCTATTTTCTGTATTTAAGCTTTTAAATATCAAGGAAGGTTTATAATTTCGTTTCCTAATAGTTAGAACTCACGGGACAGTGATCGGAAGTCGTGAGTTTGATTTATTCCACTTTTAGTGAACTATTTTTGTAGTCCACTCGTGTTGGCCTCTTTTACTTCTGATTTTTTGAGTTTGGAAGGATAAAGGGCGTGGAGAAATTCCACATGTCGTTGGTTAGTGGGTTGGTCACTAGTCGTTCCAATTTCAGGCAAATTGATAACTTGTTGATTGGGTGTGTTATGGTATATTTGGGTTTTTTGCTGTATTAAAGGTCCTGAATTGTAGTTAGATTGGTTTTGAGTTGCTGATTGCACTGTGTTGTTTTCTCTCCTATAGTAGGCGTAAGGGAGCAGTAAAATCAGGGAAAATACTGCCCGTTTTGATACAAATTAAGTTACTTTCGTTATATAAATGAGAGAGTCATTTGTAGCTTGACAATAGCTTCACTGTCATTGTTGTAGATTAAGGCACAATAAGCTGAGTTTGGCATTGTTATTGGAGAGATTTCTATAAGGTATGTTAAGGATATCCTTGCTTTCCTTTTGGCATAATCCATATGATACAAACGAAACGAGGAAACGCGCAACTTTCATAAATGCCTCTATTCATAGAACTACTAGTGGTGCCTATGTTCTTGATTCCCCATGTGTCCTATTATTATATCGTCTATTCATGGGTCTAAAAAAAATACGTAAGTTGATAAAGTTTATCTGAAGGAATATTGATCTTATGACATTCCGAGAGATCTTATTGACTTACTTCATTATGCATTGCATTCATTTAAACATGTACATTGACCCATGACCATATGGCGTTATATACATGTATATTATATGTAAATGGGTTATTGGGGAAAGGTTATGGCGTTATATATGCACCACCATCTGATCAGTTGGTATACGCTGATGATTTCACCCATTGAAATCGAGATGATATGATGGGATGCCCTCATAGGATTGATAATATTATGTACACATATACATATGCATGATATGGCATTTTTATGCACATGCATGATATTATAATTATTTTAGGATTCACAGAGCTATTTAGACTTACACGTGGAGTCCTTTACTCCATGTTTCTTTTATGTATTTATGTACTGATTTTCATGCCTTAAATACTAGGTCCATTATTCGTACTGACGTCCCTATTGCCCGGGGGCCTGCGTTTTATGTCCGCAGGTGCAGGTAGACAGGCTGACGGTCCCCCTTCTCAGGATCCTTGCTCAGTGGGAGTTGCTGTGCTCTATTTGATCCGGAGTTCTATTGGGTTTTGGTACGATACTTTTGTTTACATATATTGGTATGACGAGACCCAGTCCCATCCTTTATACAGTTGTACACTCTATTAGAGTTTTGTAGACAGCCATGTATTGTGGGATAGTATATGGCCTTGTCGGCTCGCCCTACCGTATTCCATATATATATATATATATATCTTTTGGGCATGTTTTCTCCCGTATGTTATCCACATGATTCAGTAGTTTATTGCCAGACGTTATACATGACCTACACTTATTTCATGTTTATATCTTAGATGTATGGATAGGGATGTTCGACGTTTAGGACTCAAGCACTCGTCATGGCCCATCGGTTTGGGTCATGACACCATATGTTTCACCGAAATCACCAAAACATATGTGTATATAAGAAAAACTATGGTTCTGTTTTCCCAAACATTTCAACAACAGAGAAGATATAGTCTGAATCAAATAATGGCAACACAGATATAATAAGATAATGACAGTGATATTTCAGAGGGCTTCCATACTCGACTCATACACAGTACATGAATTTAGGCTTGTTTTCGAGTTCAACAATATAAGCTCAACGCTGATAAATGTGCCAGGTACAACTAGCATGAGGAATGCCAATTCTCTATGCCTACATGTCAAATATGCATGTCAAATATAATGCATCAACCTTAATCACTCGGCACTCTCAATCACTCAGCATACTCAGTCACTCGGCACTCTCACTCACTTAGCACTTTACGGTACTTGCGCTCACTGTTGGTATGTCTTACTCTGAAGGTACATACAAGCGCGAATATAAAGCCAATATAGCCTACTCTGGCGTGCAGATCGATCCCATAATAAATTAGCCAATAAGGCCTGCTTCGGCGTACATCCCAATCCATATTAATAATAATAATATTAATAATAATAATAATAATAATAATAATAATAATAATAATAGATATAAAGCCAATATGGCCTGCTGCAACGTGTAGTCTGATCCCATAAATAGCCAATAAGTCCTACTTTGGTGTGTAACCCGATCCATAATAATAATTATAGATATAAAACAATTATAGCCTACTGCGACGAACGAATCGATCCCATAAATATCACTCACAATTTGGCTCTCAGGGCTCAACCCAGTCATCAATCTCTCAAGTCTCAAGCACTGACAATCTCGTACTACCCAGCCCAACAATGATAATATGTGATGTAATAATGAATGATGAATAGAGAATGAGATATGATACGTAAATGAAGAATCATGACTGAGCATTTAAATGCTGTTAAAGCAAATAACTCAAAACAATAGAAATAACATCGTTGGTCTCAACCGAATAAGTACATAGCCTAAACATGATTTCGAACATGATTCACAACTCAATTACTTTAACACGTAGGAGTTACACAAATGCAAACGAGACTAGGTAATTACACAGTACAACATAATCATCCGAGCTGTAATTACCACGGTGCATGCCTACATGCCCGTCACCTAGTGTAACGACCCGGTCGGTCGTTTTGTGAGTTGTGGCCCCCTTCACCCATTTACTGATCCATTTATTCTTTATAGATGTTATATGACTTATCGAGTTAGTTGGTTTGGGTCCGAAGTGAATTCAGAGTGAATTGAGACACTTAGTCTCTTAAAAGAGAGCTTAAGGTGGAAAAGTCGATCGGATATCAACTTATGTGTAAACGACCTCGGATTGGAATTTTGATTTTTCCGTTAGCTCCATTGAGTGATTCTAGACTTAGGAGCGTGTCCGGATTTTTATTTGGAGGTCGGGAGTAGAATTAGGCTTGAAATGGCGAAAGTTAAATTTTTGGGGTCGGATTATAATTTCGGAAGTTGTGGTAGGTTCGTGTGGTCATTTACGACTTGTGTGCAAAATTTGAGGTCAATCAGACGTGATTTGATAGGTTTCAGCGTCATTTGTAGAATTTGGAAAATTTGAAGTTCATTAGGCTTGAATCCGTGTGTAATTCGTGTTTTCGATGCTGTTTGTGGTGATTTGAAGATTTGACTAAGTTCTTATGATGTTTTAAGACGTGTTGGTATGTTTGGTTGAGGTCCCGGGGGCCTCGGGTTGATGTTAGATGATTAACGGGTCAAGATTTGAAGTTGTAAGGCTGCTGAAGTTTGGACTCAGCTGGTGTAATTGCACCTATGGAAGACTCATCACAGGTGCGTGTCCGCAAAACCGAGAAATGCGGATGCAGAAGTGGCCACGGATACTTTGGTCATAGGCCGCAGATGCGGACATGCGCACAGAGGAGGTTTGCGCAGGAGCATACGTTGGGTGCAGATGCAAAGAATGGCACACCTGCGAGGGTTGTTCCGCACATGCGGTTGGTGAAGAATCGTGATATGGGCGCACCTATGAGTCCGCAGAAGCGGCCAAGTTGCCGCAGGTGCGAAAAACCTGGGCAAAATGTTTAAAAATAAGGGTTCGCGATTTTTGTCTCATTTCATCATTTTGGACTCGAACTTAGGCGATTTTGGAGAGGGTTTTCGAGGGGATTCTCGAGGTAAGTTTCTTGTACTCATATTTTTATCAATAATTTTGTTTCCCTACTAATTTACCACCTAGATGGTGTGTTTTTCAGGTATAATTTGGGGGTTTGAGGCTAGGGATTTAGAGAGTTAATTTTAGGGATTTGAATGACCAATTGGTGTCGTCTTTTGGTACATTTGGTATGGTTAGAATCGTGAGTGAATGAGCTTTCGGATTTTGGGACTTTTATCGGATTTAAAGACGTGGGCCCGGGGGCTGGGTTTGGGCCGATTTCGGATTTTGGCTATAATTTCGTATTTTGCTTGTGGAATTGATTCCTTTTGCCTATATTGATTGTATTGTACTACTTGTGGCTAGATTCGGGACGTTTGGAGACCGATTTGAGGGGCAAGGGATTTTTGGAGTAGAGTTTAGCCCGGATTGAGGTAAGTAACACTTTCAAACATGGTTCTGAGGGTTTGAAACCCCGAATTATGTGTTATGTGATTGGTATTGGGGTGCGCACATGCCAAGTGATGGGCGTGCTGGTGTGCACCGTGAGAATTGTAACCTGGTTGACACCGTGGCACTGTATAGTGGTTTTATATTCTTGATATCCATGTTTTCATCATGTGATAAAGTTATTGAGCTGTCACTCATGCTGGATATCATGCTTAGGCTTTATGTCGGTACTGTTGGGATCATAGTGGTCGTTTCTTGCAGTTGTCTTATTGATTTCATTGATATTTCCTACTAAGTCATATTCATTCATTTCATATCTTATCTCAGTCTCTGTAGTTATTTATCGATGCATCATATTATTATTTTTGGGCTAGTATCATGACAATGTGAGCCCGTGAGAGAGATCCTGGAGAGATTGATGACTGAGTGAGGCTGAGTGCCTGATTCTGAGTGACATTTATGGGATTGGGCTACACACCGCAACGGTTATACTAATTTATGATAGCGCTTGGGCTGAAGGAGACCCTCTGGAGTCTGCACACCCCCCAGTGAGCGCGGTTGATATTATTGAGGGATGGATCTTCCCTAGACATGGAGCTTGTTCGAAGCATTTTATACATGGAGATGGATCTTCTCCATGGGCTGGATTTTCTCTACTCGGTACTAGGAGACTGATGGCCAGTGATGTATATATTACGGGGTGGATCTTTCTTGGGCTGTCTGGGCTATATACAGTACCGAGTGATTGATCATTTGGGAGTGTGAGCATATGAGGTTGTCAGCATGGTGCATCATATACAGCATGTGCATTAGCATGGTAGAAGTAGAGGAGTTATGTATTTCATATCATTTAGATTGATCCATTTTGTTGTTTTAAGATATCTATGGAACTTGAAAGCATGTCTACATTTTTTGCACTGTCATTTTTTGTATTGAGTTGTGTCGGTTGAGTTCGTCACTACTTTCTCCCCACAGTTTGGGTTTGTTACTTACTGAGTTGGTTGTACTCACACTACACCCTGCACCTCATGTGCATATTTAGGTACTTCTGGTTACGGCGGGTGCGGATTGAGGAGACAGGATCTTTGAGACTATCGAGGTAGCTGCATGGCATTCACATGCTTATATTTTTAAAGCTTTTACTGTGTTGAGATAGTTGAGTAGTGGCTTGCCTAGTTCCATGATAGGTTCCATCACGACGGTTGGTTTTTGGGTCGTGCCAAATTGGTATTAGAGCCTAGGTTAGATAGGTCTCACGAGTCATGAGTAGGTTTAGTAGAGTCTTACGGATTGGTACGAAGACATCTGTACTTATCTTTGAGAGGCCGGTGAACCCTTAGGAAATTTCACATTCTTGTATTCTTGTCGTGCGAATTATTTGTTCCGGTAACTAAACTTCTATTATTCTATTCCCCCATAGATGGTGAGGACACGTACTACTGGGCAGCATGGACAGCCATCAGTACTACCAGCTAGGGCTGCGAGAGGCCGAGGTCGCGGTAAAAGCCATGGAAGGTGCAAAGGTACAGCTCGTACAGTAGCTAGGGCAGCACCTGCAGATACACTGGTTGCCCCAGTTCAAGAGAGGGTTCAGTTGTGGACGAGTCTGTGGGACCAGCTCAGGCACTAGCAGTGCCCATTGTGATTCCCGGCCTTCAGGAGGCTTTGGCCTAGATATTGACAATTTGCACTAGCCTTGCTCAGGTGGTTTCGGCTCAGGATGCACCTCCCACTTCTCAGGCTGGGGGAGGTACTCATACCCCTGTTGCCCATACTCCGGATCAGGTAGTGTAGGGACTTCAAATACCGGGGGTATTACCAGCCCAGCCGGCTGCAGCTGCTCAGGCCCCAGTAGTCCCCGTTGTGGCAGATGATGAGCAGAGGAGGCTTGAGAGATTTGGGAGGCTTCGACCTCCAACATTTAGTGGTGCTGAGTTAGAAGATGCTCCGGGAATTCTAGATAGGTGCGAGTGGATACTTCAAACAACGGGTATTCCAGAGACCAGTGGGGTCTCGTTCACGAATTTTCAGTTTTTTGGGGCTACCTTCAGATGATGGGAGGCTTATGAGAGGCGCAGGCTGGTCGGTGCGGCACCACTTACATGACCGGAGTTCTCCGTTCTCTTCTTGGAGATGTTCGTGCCGCAGTCTCGCCGAGAGGAGCTGCGCAGATAGTTTGAGCAGCTTCGTCAAGATGGCATGTCTGTGACACAATACGAGATGGGGTTTTTTGAGTTGGCTCATCACGCAGTTTGGCTAGTTCCCACTGATAGGGAGAGGATTAAGAGGTTCATTGATGTCCTCACATATCAGTTGCGGTTTCTTATGACTAGAGAGAGGGTATCTGGTGCTACTTTTGATGAGGTAGTTGACATTGCTTGGCAGATAGAGATGGTCCATAGCCAGGAGCGTGGAGAGAGGGAAGCCAAGAGGCCTCATGGATCAGGTGATTTTCGCGGTGTTCCTTCAGGGGGTCAGTTTTATCGTGGCAGGGGTCATCCCTACAGGCACGCTCAGACAGGTCATCCAGTTCATCGTGGTGCATCATCCAGCTATGGTTCATATAGTTATCATCAGTTCCAGTCATCTCTAAGTTCCCTCCCAGCTCAGAGTTCATCCCATGCACCATCAGTTCAGGGCTCATCAGCACCGGGATCTTCTAGCGGGTATTCTGGTGCTCGGGGATCGCTCCAGTCCCCACCGCCATTCATAGGGAGGGGTTGTTTTGAGTATGGAAATATGGGTCACCTCAAGAGGTATTGTCTCCGCCTTACGGGAGGTCCATCTCAGCCATCTTGGTGTGGAGCTCAGTCAGTTAGGGGTCGTCCTAGAGGGGGAGGCCGATCAGGTGGCGGTCAGGACCGATTCTATGCTACTCCTGCCAGACCATATGTTGTTGCTTTAGATGCAGTAATCATAGGTATTGTCTCAGTTTTCCACGGGGAGTCCTTTGTACTATTTGACCATGATTCCATTTATTCATATGTATCATCGTATTTTGCTCATCATTTGGATATGCCCCGTGAGTCCTTATTTTCATCTGTTCATGTCTCTATGAGGGTGGGTGATACCATTATTGTGGACCACATATATCGGTCGTGTGTAGTGACCATTGGGAGTTTGGATACTAGAGTTGATCTCTTATTGCTTAGCATGGTTGATTTTGATATAATCTTGGGTATGGATTGGTTGTCTCCATGTCATGTTGTTCTAGATTATCACGCTAAGACTGTGACATTTGCGATGCCGGGGTTGCCGAGGATTGAATGGAGAGGTTCTCTAGACTATGTTCCCAGTAGGGTGATTTCGTATTTGAAGGCCAGTGGATGGTTGGGAAGGGTTGTTTATCTTATTTGGCCTTTGTGAGGGATGTTAGTGTTGATGCTCCTACTATTGATTATGTTCCGGTGGTGGGGGACTTTCCGGATGTGTTTCCTACAGACTTGTCGGGCATACCGCCCTACAGGGATATTATCTTCGGTATTGACATGGTGCCGGGCACTCAGCCCATTTCTATTCCATCCTATCGCATGGCACCAGCTGAGTTGAAGGAATTGAAGTAGGATCTTCAAGAACTCCTTGATAAGGGTTTATTAGGCCTAATGTGTCACCTTGGGTGCACCAATGTTGTTTGTGAAGAAGAAGGATGGTACTTTGAGAATGTGCATTGATTACAGGCAGTTGAACAAAGTTACAATCAAGAACAATTATACTTTGCCGCATATTGATGTTCTGTTTGACCAAGTTCAGGGAGCGATGGTGTTCTCCAAGATTGATTTGAGGTCTGGATATCACCAGTTGAAGATTCGGGACTCGAATATTCTAAAGACTGCATTCAGGACCCGTTATGGTCATTATGAGTTTCTTGTGATGTCTTTTGTGCTGACCAACGCCCCAGCAACGTTCATGCATCTGATGAACAGTGTGTTTCAGCCTTATCTTGACTCATTTATCATAGAATTCATTGATGACATCCTGGTGTACTCTCGTAGCTCGGAGGAGCATGCCCAGCATTTGAGGGTTGTATTGTAGCAGTAGTTGAGGGAGGAGAAGCTTTACGCCAAGTTCTCCAAGTATGAGTTTTGGCTCAACTCAGTGGCATTCTTGGGACACGTGGTGTCCAGTGAGGGTATTTAGGTGGATCCGAAGAAATTACAGGTGGTTCAGAGTTGGACCAGACTGTCCTCAGCTATTGAGATTCGAAGCTTTCTCGGGTTGGTCGGTTATTATCGTCAGTTTGTGGAGGGTTTCTCGTCTATTGCATCGCCCTTGACCAAACTAACCCAAACAGGTGCTCCTTTCAGGTGGTCGGATGAATGTGAGGAGAGCTTTTAGAAGCTCAAGACTGCCCTGACCACAACTCTAGTTCTAGTTTTTCCTTAAGCTTCAGGCTCTTATACAATGTATTGTGATGCTTCTCGGATCGGTATTGCGTATGTGTTGATGCAGGAGGGTAGAGTGATTTCTTATGCTTCGTGCCAGTTGAAGCCTCATGAGAAGAATTACCCTATTCATGATTTGGAGTTAGCTGCCATCGTTCATGCATTGAAGATTTGGAGGCATTATCTCTACGGTGTGTCTTGTGAGGTGTTTACAGATCATCGGAGTCTCCAGCACTTGTTCAAACAAAAAGATATAAATTTGAGGTAGCAGATATGGTTGGAGCTGCTAAAACATTACTATATCACCATTTTGTATCATTCCGGGAAGGCCAATGTGGTGGCCGATGCCTTGAGTAGAAAGGCGGTGAGTATGGGTAGTCTTGCATTCATTCCCATTTGGGAGAGACCTTTTACAGTTCATGTTCAGGTTTTGGCCAACCAGTATATGAGATTGGATATTTCGGAGCCAGGTAGGGTTCTAGATTATGTGGTTTCTCGTTTTCCTTATATGATTGCATCAGAGAGCGCCAGTATGATTATCCCCATTTGCTGTCCTTAAGGACACGGTTCAGCACGGTGATGCCAGAGATGGGACTATTGGGGATGATGGAGTATGCAGGGTCGGATTTATGTGCCCAATGTGGATGGGCTACATGAGTTGATTCTTGAGGAGGCCCACAGTTCGCGGTATTCCATTCATCCGGGTGTCGCGAAGATGTATCAGGACTTGAGGCAGCACTATTGGTGGAGGAGAATGAAGAAGGATGTAATGGGGTTTGTATCTCGGTGCCTTAACTATCAGCAGGTGAAGTATGAGCATCAGAGACCGGGTGGATTGCTTCAGAGGTTAGAGATTCCAGAGTGGAAGTGGGAGCGGACCACCATGGATTTTGTAGTTGGACTCCCACGGACTTCGAGGAAATTTGATGTTATTTAGGTGATTATGGATCGGCTGACCATGTCTGTGCACTTCATTCCAGTTGGTACCACCTATTTTGCGGAGTGGTTGGTGGAGATTTACATCAGAGAGATTGTTCGCCTTCACGGGGTACCACTTTCCATCATTTCAGATAGAGGAACGCATTTTACAACGCAGTTTTGGACAGTCGTACAGCTAGAGCTAGGCACTCAGGTTGAGTTGAGCACAACATTTCACCCTCAGACGGACGGACAGTCCGAGCACTATTCAGATATTGGAGGACATGCTACGCGCTTATGTCATTGATTTTGGGGGTTCTTGGGATCAATTTCTGCCACTCGCGGAGTTTGCCTAGAATAACAGCTACCAGTCGAGCATTCAGATGGCTCTACATGAGGCTTTGTATAGGAGATGGTGTAGATCTCTGGTGGGTTAGTTTGAGCTGGGGGAGGCTAGACTACTGGGTACTAACTTGGTTCAGGATTCTTTGGACAAGGTTAAATTGATTAAGGAGCGTCTTCGCACGGCGCAGTCCATACAGAAGAGTTATGCCGATAGGAAGGTCCGTGATGTGTCTTACATGGTTGGGGAGAAGGTTCTGCTGGCGGTTTCACCCAAGAAGGGTGTTATGAGGTTCGGCCAAAAGGGCAAGTTGAGCCCTCGGTTCATTGGGTGTTTTGAGGTACTTTAGAGGATTGGGGAGGTGGCTTACAAGCTTGCCTTGCCACCTAGCTTGTCGATTGTACATCCAGTATTTCATGTTTCTATGATCCGGAAGTAGATAGATGATCCCTCTCAGTTGGATAATGATTTGACTTATGATGTGGAGCCGGTGACCATTTTGGATCGGTAGGTTTGGAAGTTGAGGTCAAAGGATATAGCTTCAGTGAAAGTGCAATGGAGAGGTCAGCCCATGGAGGAGGTTACATAGGAGACTAAGCGGGAGATGCGGAGTAGATATCCACACCTATTTGAGACTCCAGGTATGTTTCTAGACCCTTTCGAGGACGAACGTTTGTTTAAGTAGGGGAGGATGTAAAGACCCGGCCGGTCGTTTCGAGAGTTGTTGACTTATTCCCCCATTTATTGCTCCATTTGTGCTTTATAGCTGTTATATGACTTATTGGGTTAGTTGGTTTGGGTCCGGAGAGAATTTAGAGTGAATTGAGACACTTATTCTCTTAATTGAAAGCTTAAGTTGGAAAATTCGACCAGATGTCGACTTATGTGCAAACGACCTTGGATTGGAATTTTGATAGTTCTGTTAGATCTGTTGGGTGATTCTGAACTTAGGAGCTTGTCCGGATTTTTATTTGGCGGTCGGGAGTAGAATTAGGCTTGAAATAGCGAAAGTCGAATTTTTGGGAAGTTTGACTGGGGGGTTGACTTTTTGATATCGAGGTCCAATTCCGATTCTGGAAGTCGTAGTAGGTTCGTGGGGTCATTTATGACTTGTGTACAAAATTTCATTCCGATTCGACGTTGCTTGTAGAATTTTGAAATTTTGAAGTTCATTAGGCTTGAATCCGTGTGTAATTCATGTTTTTGATAATGTTGAGGTGATTTGAAGATTTGAATAAGTTTGTATGATGTTTTAAGACGTGTTGGTATGTTTCGTTGAGGTCCCGGGGGTCTCAGATTGATTTTGGGTGATTAACAGGTCAGGATTTGACGTTGTAAGTCTGCTGAAGTTTGGACTCAGCTGGTGTAATCGCACCTGCGGAAGTCTCATCGTAGGTGCGTGTCCGCATAAGCAAGAAAAGGGGTCGCAGAAGCGGCCAAGGATTCTTTAGTCAGAGGCCGCAAATGCGGACATGCGCGCGCAGAAGCGGTTTGCCCAGGAGCAGACATTGGGAGCAGATGCGAAGAATAGCACACATGTGAGGGCTGTTCTGCACATGCGGTTGGCGCAGAAGCGGGCTACGGGGCGCACTTGCGAGTCCGCAAAAGCGGCCAAGTTGCCACAGGTGCGAAAAGCCTGGGCAAAATGTTTAAAAATAAGGGTTCGCGATTTTTGTCTCATTTCAACATTTTGGACTCTGACATAGGCGATTTTGGAGAGGGTTTTCGAGGGGATTCTTGATGTAAGTTTCTTGTACTCGCTTTTTATCAATAAATATGTTTCCTGACTGATTTCCCACCTAGATGGTGTGTTTTTGAGGTGTGATTTGGGGGTTTGAGGCTGGGGATTTGGATAGTTATTTTTGGGGATTTGAATGACCAATTGGTGTTGTATTTTTGTAAATTTGGTATGGTTAGACTCGTGAGTAAATGAGCTTTCACATTTTGTGACTTTTGTCGGATTTCGAGACATTGGCCTGGGGGCCAGGTTTTGGCGGATTTCGGATTTTGGCTAGAATTTCGTATTTGTTTGTTGAATTGATTCCTTTAGCCTATATTGATTGTATTGTACCGCTTGTGGCTAGATTCGGGACGTTTGAAGACCGATTTGAGGGGCAAGGGCAGTTTGGAGTAGAGTTTAGCCCGCATTGAGGTAAGTAACACTTTCAAACTTGGTTCTGAGGGTTCAAAACCCCAAATTATGTGTTATATGATTGGTATTGAGGTGACGCACATGCTAAGTGATGGGCGTGCAGGCGTGCACTGTGAGAATTGTGACCTGGTTGACTCTATGGCACTGTATAGTGGTTCTATCTTGTTGATATCTGTGTTTTCATCATGTGATAAAGTAATTGAGTTGTCACTCATGCTAGATATCATGTTTAGGCTTTATGATGGTACTGTTGGGACCCATAAGGATCGTTTCTTGCGGTTGTCTTATTGACTTCATTGATATTTCGTACTCACTCATATTCATTCATTTCATATCTTATCTCAGTCTCTATTGTTATTTATCGATGCATGATATCATTGTTTTCAGGCTAGTATCATGACACTGTGAGCCCGTGAGAGAGAGACTGGAGAGATTGATGACTGAGTGAGGTTGAGTGCCTGATTATGAGTGACATTTATGTGATCGGGCTGCACGCCGCAGCGGTTATACTGATTTATGATAGAGCTTGGACGAAAGGATCCCTTCTGCAGTCTGCATACACCCCAGTGAGCACGGTTGATATTATTAAGGGATGGATCTTCCCTGGACATAGATCTTGTCCGAAGCATTTTATACATGGAGATGGATCTTCTCCAAGGGATGGATTTGCCTTACTTGGTGCTGGGAGACTGATGGTCAGTGATGTATATATTCCGGGATGGGAGTGTGAGTACATGAGGCTGTCAGCATGGTGAAACATATACAGCATGTGCATTGGCATGGTAGAAGTAGAGGAGTTATATTTTTCATATCATTCAGATTGATCCATTTTACTGTTTTAAGATATCTATCGAACTTGAAAGTATGTCTACATTTTCTGCATTGTCATTTTTTTAATTGAATTGTGTGGGTTGAGTTCGTCACTACTTTCACCCCACAGTTTGGGTTTGTTACTTACTGAGTTGGTTGTACCCACGCTACACCCTACACCTCATGGGCAGATCCAGGTACTTCTAGTTATGGCGGTTGCAGATTTAGGAGACAGGATCTCAGAGACTATCGATGTAGCTGCATGGCGTTCGCAGGCCTTGACTCTTCTTCATTATCTTTATCTATACATTAGTTTTTACTCCTTAGACATTGTAGTAGACTGTATTCTGACATAGTGGCTCATGTACTCGGTGACACCTCGATTTTGGGATAAATTGTATTGTGTTGCGGGTTATTTCGGTTCCAAAAAGGGTTTTTCTTAAATATTAATTGCTTCCTCCTATTGTTTTAAAGCTTTTACTGTGGTGAGATAGTTGAGTAGTGGCTTGCCTAGTTCCACGATAGGTGCCATCACGACGGTTGATTTTTGGGTCGTGACACCTAGCATGTGTGTCACCCCAACACCAACCATATAACACGTATTTCAGGGGTTTTGTACCCTCAACACCAAGTTTAAAAGTGTTACTTACCTCGAACAAGTCAAATCCAATACCGGGAAAGCCAAGCAATACTCTAGAAATGTCATCCCGCGCGTATCAATCTCCGAATGGTTTGAAACTAGCCAAAAGCAACTCAAATACATCAAATAATGCCTAATGAAATATTCCCAAATGATA
>AWOL01S0148499.1:0-15325 GCA_000715115.1 Nicotiana otophora
CGTATCAAGCCACCCTTATCTCACCGCATGCGTTTCAATACCCAGATCTTATACCACCGCATATGTATCAATATCACAATATATCACAATTTGTACCTCAAGTGCCCAATATTTCAATTTCCCACAAATAAATCAACAACAATATTTTTCAATAATAAAGAGCTCACGGCTCATGCCAGAATAATCCAACAATAATATTTTTCCACAATAAAGAGATCACGGCTCCATCACAATGAGTACCAAAAATCTTACGAAAATATTCAAGAATAAATAATTCAGAAAAATAATATTTCAAATCTTTAATACGTTGCTTCAATATCAAATTTAAAAATGTCAAATACTTCATATTAATAATATTTAATTTAAAGAAAATCAACCTTCAAATAATGCACAGTATAAAAAATATTAAGTTTCAATTAAACAGATAAAACAATTAGCAGGAAAAGGTCAAATAAATTTAAAATATATATCTCAGATCAATGATGAAGAATATAACAAGATAAAATAATTTAATAAATGCGCAACAATAATCTACACAATTTAAAAATATAATCTTTCATATTTAGCCCGTGTACACACTCGTCACCTCGTGTATACGATTTTTAACATATTTTAATAATCACATTAATATCAATTCTAGGGTAAATTTCTCTCACACAAGGTTAGACAAGTCACTTACCTCGACTTGCTCTAATTTAATCAACTAATATGCTTTTTTCTCGATTTTCCGATTCCGGTCGACTCGTATCTAGTCATAAGTAATTCGATACAGTCAACAAAAATTATAAAATTAATTCTATAAGAAAATACTATATTTTTCAATAAAAATCCGAAATTAACTCAAAAATGGCTCGTGGGGCCCCCATCTCGGAATCCGGCGAAAGTTACGATATATGAACGCCCATTCAACTACGAGTCCAGCCATACCAGTTTTACAAAAATCCGACATCAACTTGACCTCCAAATCTCAAATTCTCATTTTGAAATCCCTAGGCCCAANAAATCCGACGAAAGTTACGAAATATGAACGCCCATTCAACCACGAGCCTAACCATACCAAAATGATTAAATTTCCATAACAGTTTGACCCTCAAATCCTCAAATCTATCAAAGAGGGTTTTGCGAATTTTTCCAACTTAAATCACTAATTAAGTATTAAAAACAGTGATAGATTTGGGTAATTTAACAAAGATTGAGTTAAGAACACTTACCCCAATGTTTTTTCTGAAAATCTCTCACAAATTGCCACAATCTAAGCTCCAAATTGTTAAAAATTAGAAACTGGGATGAAGTACCAAGAACTTAAACATTCTTTCCAGAGGTTTCTTCTTCGCAAACGCGACCCTTGCCTCGCGTTCGCGAAGCACAAAAATGTGCTGCCCAACTTTCCTCTTCGCGAACGCGACCAACACTTCGCGAACGCGCAGCTTTGCAAACTCAGACCTTCGCGAACGCGTCCCTTATCTCGCGAACGTGTAGAACAAAATACTGGAGGTTCCCAGCTGCCTCGCTCTTCTCTGCGAACGCGATGCCACTCACACGTTCGCGATGCACACACAGATCATACCTTCGTGTTCGCGTCCTCCCCTTCGCGAACGCAAAGAACAAAACCTACACTCAGAAAACACTCTTCGCGAACGCGTCCTACTCCTCGCGTTCGCGATGCTTCCACTGACCACACCTTCGCGAACGCGAGATCTTCTTCGCGAACACGAAGAAAAACTTCTGCAACAAAAACCAGAAAAAATCTGCTACTTCTCTAAGTCCAAAAATGATCCGTTGAGCATCCGAAATACACCCGAGGCCCCCGGGACTTCAACCAAACATACCAACAAGCCCTAAAATACCATACGAACTTAGTCGAATCTTCAAATCACATCCAGCAACACTAAAAACACGAATCACACATAGATTCAAGCCTAATGAATTTTGAAACTTTCAATTTCTACAAACAATACCAGAACCTATCAAATCAAGTCTGATTGACCTCAAATTTTGTACGCAAGGCATAAATAACATAACGGAGCTATGAAAATTTTCAGAATCGGATTTCGACCCCGATATCAAAAAGTAAACCCCTCGGTCAAACTTTCCAAAAATTCAACTTTCGGCATTTCAAGCCTAATTCCACTACGGACTTCCAAATAAAATTTCGATCGCGCTTCTAAGTCCAAAATTACCATACGGAGTTGCTGGAATTATCAAAATTCTATCCCGGGATCATTTGCACATAATTCGACATTCGGTCACTATTTGAACTTAAATTTTAAATTTTTTATCAAAATTCCATATCTCGGGCTAGGGACCTCGGAATTTGATTTTGGGCATACGCCCAAGTTTCAATTCACGATACGGACCTACCGAAACTGGCAAAATACTGATCCGAGTCCGTTTGCTAAAAATATTGACCAAAGTCAACTCAGTTGAGTTTTAAATCTCTAATTCATATTTTAATCTATTTTCACATAAAAACTTTCCGAAAATTTTTACGGACTGCGCACGCAAGTCGAGTAATAATAAATAGTGCTTAAATCACAGAATTAATCATTAATTTTAAAGATGACATTTTGGGTCATCACATTTACCTTCCCTTTCTCCTCTCTTGTGTTCACACCCCATATCTCCATTGATTACCAAATTAAGATGGGGTTTTGACTTTTTAACATTATTTCTCTACGCAAAGCAAAACTGAAGAATTAATATTTCCTCTTGCCATTTCTGGTAATTACCTTTGATGATCATGTGCTCCATCGAGAACTAAATAATATTAGTAATCCCCGCATCTTTCAAAGCTCAGGATTAGCTGATAATGTTTAGCATACGCAGGAAATTAAAGCATAACAAAAGAATTAAAAGTAAAAGCACTTATCTCTGTCTTTCACATTTAATTTCATTTTTTACCACTAAAAGATTCATTATTAAGGTTTTTTACGACCTTCTACTACCGGTCAATAGAAAAATTTAAAGTTGTTAATGCACCCTTAAAAAAGAATAAAAAATCCAAATATTACGTCAATGATGAAGATTTTCTTAATTAGATGACTTGGAAAAGTTCACGAACCAAAGCCATAATAGAGAATAAAAAAGAATTTACTACGATTGGTCAAAATTTCCTCTAGAAAATTCATTTTTAGAGTTTTCTTCTATGTGAGATTGTGTTCGCTTTCCTTTAGTTTGAACGTGAGTTTAATCATTAAATCCTTATTTCGCCAATTCAATAGAGTGGACCTTATCTTATGTCATGCTTAAATCATTAATTATTAAAAATTCCAAAAAATATTAGCTTTTCGTTAATTAAAAAAAAGGATACTGAAAATTTCAACGATCAACAAAAAAATAGGATGGTCTTGAAAGATATCTTTGAAATATTTTTAAAATATCACAGCCATTGATGATTGAGCCTCTACCAGAATGTTTAGTTTATTTTAGAAAAGCAATGATTNTGCTTTTCGTTAATTAAAAAAAAGGATACTGAAAATTTCAACGATCAACAAAAAATAGGATGGTCTTGAAAGATATCTTTGAAATATTTTTAAAACATCACAGCCATTGATGATTGAGCCTCTACCAGAATGTTTAGTTTATTTTAGAAAAGCAATGATTTTGTCTTTTCTTTCTTTCTTGAATGCTATTGCTAGAATTTTTTTCGTTTCTCACTCAGTGTTCAGTATCGTATTGGGGCTCGATTAAATTCAGACTCGCGTCGGAGAGTTTCATATTGGGGGTCAAACGCTTCCTAATAAAGACGACTCTATACTTAAAGCTCGAACGTAAAGCTTCTGATTAAGGATGAATTACCATTCCATTACAACACCAACCACTGCAAGAAACTCATGCTTGATCCATACTATTCCTTCTTATAGCAAGCAACAAACTCATCTTAAAAGACTCTGAAAATTTCTATGGCGTTGATATCAAATCAAACACTTATTTCATAAAATCCTAAACTGCCAAAATAATAGGAGACTTTACCCAAATTGTCCATATTTTTATTTCTCTACGCAAAGCAAGACTGAAGAATTAATATTTCCTCTTGCCATTTCTGGTAATTACCTTTGAAGACCATGTGCTCCATCGATAACTAAATAATATTAGTAATGCCCGCATCTTTACAAAGTTCAGGATTAGCTGAAAATGTTTAGCATACGAAGGAAATTAAAGCATAACAAAAGAATAAAAGTAAAAACACTTCTCTTTGTCTTTCACATTTAATTTCATTTTTTATATACTCGTCAATCTCTTCTTCTTATGATTTAGTGCACAAGTGATCATACGATTGATTAATTAAAGGATCTAATATGACTATGAATTATCTGTGTACAGGCAGTATGATGAATGTTTACACTATAAAGCTAAGTTGACTTGCAGTAATATATATTTCTCATATCAATCTTGATATGTAACCTAAAAAATAAAGTAATGACATGCTATTTCCGGTTAAATTACAGTAATAGAACAAATTTTTTACTTATAAGTATATATAACTTAAACTCTATAACTATATATTTTTTTAGTTCCATATCGGTGCTCAGTACCCACACCAAATATCCTGACTAATATGTATTTACGCCATGTAAGACTTATTAAAGGATGAAATACTCCCTATTAGGCTTTCCTACACATTATTGAGATCTTATTCCATGTGTTCTTTTTTCTACTCCCACTACCAAATAGAAAAAAGCTTCACTTCTTTGTGATCCTGACTCACACTATCGTTGATATTATATTCAAGTGAAATGGAAAGAACAAAAAAATGTACTCGCTTCCCAGTATCTACTGATCTTTCAATAGGCTCCAAGAGAAATTTAATCCCCACATTTGGTATGGAGTGTTTTGTACTGAAAAAGCACTAACTTATGGGGGTACGAGAGTAGGAATGGAGCTTTAATTTATAAGCTCATGTCCAACCTCTTGTCTTCAAACTTGCACTTATTTTACTTTTGAATACTATCGATTTCTCTCATATATAATTTGATTTTGGTGCTCCAAAACTAATTTGCTTTTAAACATAAACCAAAATGGAATTTTGAAATTTGAACAATTTTATCCTTAAGCAAGTACAAAATTGGATGTCACCTTTCTCCAAAATATGGCCTACTATGCCATGCGCCACAACACCTTGATTGCACTTGAGGAAATGTCTACCTTCACGATCGAGGAGAAGGAGAAGAAGAATATTGATTTTAAGGAGTGAGACACCAAATATATATACGGTAATTTTTTNGTCACGATCGAGGAGGAGGAGAAGAAGAATATTGATTTTAAGGAGTGAGACACCAAATATATATACGGTGATTTTTTCTTATTTGTCAAAGTTTTCGTGGATAGGAATATTCAATACATATGCTGAGGAAGATAGCACAAATGCTTGCTAGAATAGTCAAAGGTACACAAGCTAGCTCCAAAATTAGAAAAAACTTGTAATACTTACATAAAATATAATTCCAACTCTGCCTTATGTCACTCATCCTGCCATCCAAACTATATTCACCGCACACGTCACCCCATTCAAAATTTTAGAAATTAAAAATATAAATAAAGGTACATGGAAGTCATGGTGCTTTCATAGGCATTTGGTAGCAATAAACAACCTAGGCAAATTAAAAAAGATTGGAAAGTACCATATAACTAGGTTTGCAGGTAATGTTGAATGATGAAATGTCCCCTCCATTATTTACTTTCCAAGATTGTGTAGAACGACAAATACTGTCCTACCATAATCAACCAACAGTTAAAAGAAGCCATTGCACATGCTCTCTTTTCTCATTATTTTACCGAAACTACCTGAGCAGTAAATGTTTCCTCCTATCAAATTTTCCTTCATATAGGACTATATTAGTCTATGACCTATCTCCACCTTCACTTAACTTTGCAGTTTTTGCTATCATACGACTCACTAAACCTCTACGTGGCAGTATATTATGGGTTTTATGTACAGTAGGACCCCACTGTACTTCTATATGTGGAAAAATTACAGTGACCTATAGATATTGCTCTCTGCCGAAAGGGACAAGAGAAATATGATTCTTTTTATACGTGGCAGGTGATTAGCGATTCCTAGTATTTGGTGTCAGAATATGTTTTGTATACGTGTCGACTTGTTCCAAGGCAGTTAAATAGGCCGTTGAACTTGACGGCTCAAAATTTTAGGCAGTTAAATAGGCCGTTGAACTTGACGGCTCAAAATTTTAGGAAAATAAAAAGAGGAATTTTCAGAAATCACTATTGTTTAGTGGTTGTTAATTTCCTATAGCTATCATATACTTAATTACTTCTTATAGCTAACTTTTCAGTTGTTATAGTAATGTATTCGATATATTCAAACTATTGTATTCATGAATAAGTAGGAAAACTCGGCTAAAAAATAGGAAAGCACAGTTGTACGTTTATGTATTCAGGTGTATTCGCGTCATATATTCATGAATACAGTAACGAAAATCAACGTAAAAATAGGTCTCTCCAACTGTTTAAAAATGGAAAGTGGGTCGATTAACGTGATACACATCTAATATAACTCAACAAACACCATTATAACACGCAACATTATCAATCCAATTTATGAGGAGATTTTGCAAACGACGAACACCAAAAAACAGAGCCATCTTCAGAGTTTCACTCTTCTTTTTTTTCTGGTATCCTTCGATATTTTTTTACATTGATATAAAAGAATACAGTTAGGTTGAATACATAACTCATTCATGAAATACAACATATTGCAGTGATAATTACCACAAAACGGTGAGTTATGGCAATGATTGTTGTATTAAATACATATGAATACAGTTAGGTTCAAAATACATTTGAATATATAACTATTAGAGAATAGTTGGTGTATTTAAAAATATTGTTGAATGAACTAAAATACATCTAAATACAACAGTCAAAAATCACTATATAAAATAAAAATCAGTGTAGGCAATATCGAATACATATAAATATATCTAAATACAAGAAGAGACAACCACTGTACAAGCTAAAAATCTATGTATGCAGACTCTAATACATATAAATATATCTAAGAACAGTTGGTGTATTTTTGTTCTCCTTTCTGCTTCAGTGGTTGCTGATGAACCTATAAATATAGGTTCCGCTTGAGTGATTTGCAAATCGAAAGATGGCCCATCGAAATTGAGTGCTTTGGTGGGTATACCTCGGGTAACCCTCTTCTGAGTTGTTGAATCAACAATTGAAGAAGAAATTTCAAGTTTTATGGTGAAAACATAACAATGGTGAATATTTTTTAAAAAAATAATAAAGAGAAAAAGAAGAAGTTGTAACCGGCCAAAAGCCAAAAACTTAAACACTTACCATAACTTTTTGGAGCAAAAATACTGAAATTTGAGGGAAACAATAGCAGTTTCTGATAATTGTGGTTTAATAATGGGGAAGACAATGGCGATGTGAGAGAGAGATCGTGGAGAAAGAAATAAGATATTGTGCGGTGATTTTGGAAGAGAATAATTGAAATAAAGAGAGAAAAATATTAGACAGCGTATTTAATGGCTTAACGGTAGTGTATACCATAAATATATATTTTGTTATAAAAACTAAAAGGTAGCTATAAAAAATAATATTTGAAAAGAATTTTTATTTATAATAAATAGGGTGTAAAATTTTGCTACATAAGGTAAAATTTCCAAAAAGAACCTCAAAATCATGCATCGGGCTTGTAAGAATCCATAATTTGGTTCTAAAGCCCGTTCGTTTTCCTATTATGGCAAATGAGTTGTGTCCTTTGTGTATATGCGTGTTTAATCCATTCTGGTGTCAACTTTGTCTAGAAGTCTTTTTGTGGTGAAACAATATGCATAGCATGACGTTGTATAGCATTTCATGAATTTATATAATTAAATTAACGGAGAATGACGCAATTTACACCTTTATTATTTTTTATTGCTTAAATGTACTCCCGCTATAATATTCGACATAATTTACCTTTACCGTTGGGCAAAATTTTATATTTACACTTAGTTTAACGGGTCCGACACACGTGGAACCTTTAAAACAAAGGAGCCAATCCAGAATTAACAAACTAAGCCCCAATAATATAAACCATGGCCCGGTCGGACCAACCTTTTACCTTCCTAATAAGAGTATCTTTTTAACAACTTAAATTTTTAGATAATGTGATCGTGTGATTCAGTATAGTATGTGAATTTCCTAATATATTTAGAAAGAAATTCAGAAATAACAAAGTGTGGTCAAAGAAAACATCATGTTTGAGAGTAATTAAGTTATCTAACATGAGAGAATAGGTGGCCAAACCCTCAAATTTTGCGTCTAAAGTTTGGGATAAATTTTTCATTTCATTGTCTTTGAGTTGCGATTTGGAGGTTATGCTTTAGAGCTTGAAACTTTACACTAAATTAATTTTCATGTGTCGGGACCTAAATCGTGGTGGTGCTCGTCTACAACATTTTTCAACATAAGCTCTTAGGAACACGATTTCGTTTTATTGTTTTTAGTATACCTCATTGGATACTTGGATTTTTCTAAAATAATCGTAAGGTGCGAACTCTTTCCCTATGCACGGGGGCAGAAGGAATTCAAAAAATGTAAGGTATATATCAAGCAAACTCTTCCCATCAACCACTTGCAGAGATATAAAATTTGTGGAACTTTTAGGGTTTGTATCTTAGCAGCCGACCACTGAAAACCATCAAAATCTTTGGATCTAATCTAATTTCTTATTTTCACTTCATATTTAGAAGGTTTATAGATTTCTATCCATCATATTTATTTATTCCCTTTTGGCATATTGAGGTTGCGATGCTTCAACCTTGGATCATTAAAGCACGTACTGCTTAAAGGACAAGTTTGTCCTTTTATATTATTTCATTGCTATTTTTTACTATTGTGAAATTAGCACACAAGTCTTCTATAGCAAGACTCATAACTCAAACTAACTTCTCTTTTGCTGCCTAAGTAGCCTCCAAAAAGATGTTAATTGGCGTGGGGAGAATTATCTTGTAGGATAAATACGCATTCTAATTAAAGAAAATAAGATATTTTAGAAGTTAAATCAGCTATTAAACTTAATNTCTGCATAAGTAGCCTCCAAAAAGATGTTAATTGGCGTGGGGAGAATTATCTTGTAGGATAAATACGCATTCTAATTAAAGAAAATAAGATATTTTAGAAGTTAAACTAATGTATATATATTCATTTCGGCTCCATCATATTATTCCATTTTTCTTAATCCAATCTAGAGGCATTTAAAAAATCCAGCAAACAATATCACTATATAGATAAAGAATTCGTTAGATTGTGATTTGCTCCAAAGTCCAGTTCAAACTCTTATATAAATCAATATTCGAAGCATGGAAACAGTTATCAAGTGCAGAACTTGATAATCTTCTTGCCATGGAACTTTCCATGAATAGCTAGAAAATTCAGGTGACGCACCCTAGTGATAAGATGCTACCATTTCGGTTTAAAGAATAAATTTGATTTTTATACCTTTTCTTTAAAGCAGTTAACGGATATGATAAGTCTTGGGTGGTTTTGTTGCATATTCCTTTTTGGAGATAGTTAATAAGGAGAAGAAACAGGTTAACAAACAATCCACAAGAAATAATTGGGGCAAGTGCACGGATAGCCATTTTCAGATATGCTATTTAGAGATTAGTCAATTCTTATTTTGTCCTGAAATTTTAAACTAAAAATCTTAATTTCAGGACAGTTCAGAAATTGTTTGTCCTAAAAATTAAACCTAAAAACTGAAATTCATGACGCACTGGCTAATTCCTAAATAGCAGCCCTTTAAAGTGGCTACCTGGTATAATTTCTTCTAAATAATTAAGATTCGAATTACTCTCTTTATCTCAATTTATGTTACACTTTGCTTCTCGTGATTCAAACTACGTGAATTTTAACCAATATTTTTAAATACATTTTTTTGTCATATTGACATGATTTGTTTTTAAATTTATAGTACTTTTCGTATAGTTTTCGACTATCTAAATATTAATTTTAAAATATTGAGTTGATCTTATCTAATATAGTTTTGAAGATTAGTAAAATTAATTTTTGAAAAGTGAAAAATATTACATTGAGATAATAATATTTTACACATACAATTTTGGCATGTTGGTCACCTGATATCTCCTTGAGAACGACTTTGCTGGATAATTTGTCAGATGTTCAGATATTACATTGAATTAAGCCGAAGGACAATTTTGTTAGGTTGTTTACTTTTGAATCGAAGAGAAAATGCTCTACTCAATCCAAACGCCTAAGGTTTCAGTATTTTAAGCACTCTATAATTTAGCCTTGTGTCAGAAACTAAATTAAATCACAGTGTGATGTGACTAGCAATAGAGTGATGAAAAATATAGTACGGAAGTTTAGGTCTAGAATGAATGTATCATATCTTATAGACGTAAGCGAATAAGCCTAGGCTCTTAATTCAAATAAGCCTGGCTCTTAAAGTCTTAATGAAAAAAGTAAACCTTAATCATTGAGGTGGTTAGCATGCATATTGAGTAATAAGTGAGATTTTAATTCTAATTGTAGTGGATTATTGGCGAAGGGAGTTCCAACCTCCACTTCCAACCAAGAGGTTATGAGTTCGAGTCACCCCAAGAGCAAGGTGGAGAGTTCTTGGAGGGAAGGATGCCGAGGGCCTATTGGAAACAGCCTCTCTACCCCATGGTAGGGGTAAGGTCTGCGTACACACTACCCTCCCCAGACCCCACTAGTGGGATTATACTGGGTTGTTGTTGTTGTTGTTGTTGTTGTATTGGCGAAGGGAAATTACGAAATGGCATTGTACAATTTGTGTTATATGTTATAGTGTGTGAATATAAAATAATCCACGAAAATCAATTAAAAATATATTACAAAAAGATTAACTAATTGTCATGAGACTACATACAATCATGTTAATATGTTAGTTGTCAAACACCTAAAATATAACTTTGTTTGGAGTCTTATTTGCGAGATTGGCATATATAAATTTTTATTTAAAATCCATTTGCTTTCTGTTGCCAAAATGCTCCACGGTGTCTGTCAATATTTAAAATAGAAAAAAACAGAAGAAAATAACTTATGGACATGTTACTACGACGAGCCGGGGTTATTATTAATTTTTGTCCGCGCAAGAAACTATATATAAATATAACTTTTGTATATTTTTTTAGTTTAAGAGTGATAATACCCTAATCCGACCCAATACTAACAAAATCCGGATAATATCCACCGTCCACGTGTCAAGATCTGATTGCATGTCCTTCCCCATTCACATTTTCATGACTCTCTCTCCTCTCCCGCCTTTCCTCTTTTTATATTCCCTACAAAAACTCTCCACCATTCTCCCTTTCATTGAACATTCTCTTCATCTTCGCCATCTTCATTCTGTTTCCCCTTGCTTTTTCTTCTCATTTTCGTCTTCTTGCAAAAAAAATCAAACGATAATCAGCCAAGAAACAAAGAAAAGGCCAATTAACAACCTCAAATGTTAGCTGAAACTTGTCCCCATAATAATTTATTACCTCATAGTAGTAATTTTTGTAACAACATGGTTCACTCCGTGCCCAATATGTCGTCAACTACCGTTAACGATGACGAATTCGACGTCCGTCAAAGTAGTTTCTCCGCCTATGATCCCAATCGCCTTAGCGCCGAGGGATCTCCTACGATGTTGTCACCTTGGAACCAAAGTTCTCCTTTTAATAAATCCCCTTGGTACAAATTTGACGATGATGTTCCAAAAAACATCCCACAAAATGGTCTCATTGGTTCTCTTGTTCGTGAAGAAGGGCATATATATTCTTTAGCTGCAAAGAATGATATTCTTTATACTGGTTCAGATAGCAAAAACATACGTGTTTGGAAAGATATGAAGGAATTTGCTGCTTTTAAATCAAATAGTGGTCTTGTTAAAGCTATTATTATCTCCGGGGAGAAAATTTTCACGGGTCATCAAGATGGAAAGGTACGAATTTGGAAGGTGCAATCGAAGAATCCGAGTAATCATAAACGTGCAGGGAGTTTACCAACATTTTTTGATATTTTCAAGGCTTCCATTAAGCCCAGCAACTATGTTGAGGTAATGTCGAAGTTTGACCATTTTACCTATAAGTTTTAAAATAATAGAAAAAATATATTTTTAATTATTTAATCATATTATGTCTCAACACTCCCTTTCAAGTGCAAGATTCCTTTGTTTTTTTCATGAACCAAATACGTGGAAAATATTTTTTGGTTTTTGGGTGTCGGTCAAATTTGCCCCCAAGGGTTCTGTTGGTTGGGAGTGGTTTCCCACGTAGAAGACCTAGAATCGATTCCCCTCACTATCATGAGCCTCCTCAGGCAGAGCTCGTCGCATCAGGCGTTACATTTTCGGTGTGATTTGAGAGCTATTGTACAGTGTACATGTTACCAAATGCGCACCCGAATGATAGCGACAGCGGGTTTTGCTCTACTTGTTAAAGTATATGGTTAGAGTTAACACACTCTTAATTAATTGATTATATTATGTGTCAACATAGGCCAAACACCCGAAAATGTACTAGGGTGTATACTTCATTTTGCTTTTTGGCTGATGATGAAATTTGACTGTAAACCTCTCTGATGTCATGTTGAGGTAGTGTGAAATTTAACCATTTTGAGATAACATATTTTTAATTATATTATTTCTGAATAGGTAAAGCGTAATCGGACAGCCCTTTGGATCAAGCATTGCGACGCAATTTCATGTTTGAGCATGGACCATACTCAAGGCCTTCTTTACTCAGCTTCATGGGATAGAACATTTAAAGTATGGAGAGTTGATAACTCCAAATGTTTGGAATCCGTTAAAGCCCATGACGACGCCGTTAACTCGGTTGTAGCCAGCGTAGACGGAATCGTTTATACCGGTTCAGCAGACGGAACCGTCAAAGTTTGGAAAAGGGAATCCGTAGGAAAAAGCGTAAATCATGGTTTTGTACAAACACTACTGAACCAGGAATGTGCAGTGACGGCTCTAGCGGTTAATAAATCCGGTTCAGTAGTTTACTGCGGTTCGTCGGACGGCGTTGTGAATTTTTGGGAACGTGAAAAACAACTGTCTCACGGAGGGGTACTTACAGGGCATAAATTAGCGGTTCTTTGCTTAGCAGTTGCTGGGAATTTGGTTTTCAGCGGTTCAGCAGATAAAAATATTATTGTTTGGAAAAGGAACGGTTCGGTTCACACGTGTTTGTCTATATTGACCGGTCATAATGGACCGGTGAAATGTCTAGCGGTCGAGGAAGATAAGGAGTCGACCGGAAGTGAGAAAAAATGGGTGGTTTATAGTGGAAGTCTTGATAAATCGGTGAAAGTTTGGAGTGTATCAGAAATGGCACCTAATTTGCATCATATGGCCATGAATAATGGTCAAGAAGATGTCAGCTGGGATTCAATCCCATCCGCTAAATATTCATCTGACGGTCCAAGTATATGACACGTGTAATGATGTTGCATTATTCGTCCAAGGTGGTCTTATACAACATTAATCGCATAGACAAGATCAGAAGAAGAACATCAACGAAGGGATTATGGTGTAAATGAGACAATTCTGGTGTGTGAATTTTCTGGCACAATGACTATGTAATTCAGGGTAGGGATGTGGATGAATAACTTCTTTCTTACAATTTCTTAATTACTTATACCGCTTTCTTATAAGAGCATGTAAAATTATTTACTTTACAAAGTTTTATTCATCTTGTTATGCATCTCTGTCTCATTTTAGTTACTATTTGGTATTTGAAATTCACCAACCCGACCAATACGAATTTGTGTCTAGTAACATATATCTACTAAAGAGTAAAAACGTTTCTCGTCAAGAGGCTGAGTTTAAACCGAAAATCTCTAATTAAGATGAAACAATCACAACCATCCATTACTTTTCTTCCGATGCATCTGCTCATCTACCTTCTTTTCTTTAATTTAAATTTTGCTAAAGAATTTCGCTTGTAAAGAATTAGAATGTTTGTTTTGACAAAGGAGTAGGTGGATCTTGTCATTAGCAAAGATGAGTGTGTCACTACTCCCTCTTTTAATCATTTCATGGTTCTATACAAATATATAAAATCTGGCGAATCAGATATCATATTACGAGTTTACGACCATTTTTTAATCCAATATTTCATACTGCGAAGCATGTTCCATGAAACAACCTGGCTTTGACATACCATTTTAATGGAAAAATAAAAAATGATGTATAATTGAATTTCTGCTCACGTTCTCTCATTACTATTGGGCACTAAAAGATTCTTCCGAAGAACAAATCCAGAAACTATAAACTAGACAATTTGTAAGTGATTAATATATTTCACATGCCAATATCTTGACCTACTTCAATGAATTGAATGATTAGAATCTCCATGCATGTAACCGCACGTTGTCAAATCATGAAGTCCTTATTATATTAAGCATAATCCAATGATGATTGTCGCGTAATAGAAACATAACCACCATATCTAATAATGTATACTAGAGTTGAATACTAGGGCCTCGACCACTGGGTACACAATACTTTCAATTACTGTTGAAGACGTGATTAAGAAAATCTAAGTGCGGTGTTTTCTGTATAGCTAATAGTGTCTTAAGCTAGTCACAAACTTTAACATAATATTAGAGAGACATAGGTTGTACATTCGAGTCTACTCATTATTCGGCTTATAAAAAGAAGAGGAGGTGTGTTGAATGCACAGTCAAGAAAACAGGTGTCTTCTCTCTTTAATATCTTAACTGCTAGATTAGGCTCCTTTTGAGCGAGTTCCTAGTCCTTTTTTCATTATCGTTTTTCTCAACATAAACGATATGTCTCGTTATCGTTTTGACAATGTGAGTTGCTCTAATGGTAAACACCATCCACTTCCAACAAAGAGGTTGTGAGTTCGAGTTACCCCAAGAGCAAGGTAGGGAGTTCTTGGAGGGAAGGATGCCGAGAGGGTAGGGGTAAGGTCTGCGTACACACTACCCTCCCCAGACCCACTAGTGGGATTACTGGATTGTTGTTGTTGTTGTTATTTTTCTCAACATAAATAGAAAGGCCCAACTCACATAATAAGTGACTAAATACTTTATTCAAACATTGCAATGGTTTGATCTTCATCAATGATTAGGCCACCATCTTTCCACATTTCGGTTTCCAGGTTGTTGACAACAAATTTGCAAGTCTTGATTGAATTAGCCAATTAGGTATTCGAAAAGAAAGATGAAAAGGAAAAAGAAAAAAAAAAACATCAGAAGGGCTCCAGCACATTTGTTTTTTTCCTCATTCCTTTCTCTTTCTTGCTTGGTACCTCATTATTTTCTCTGTTTCTTCTTTCCTTCTTTTTCCACTGCAGGTTGT
>AWOL01S0148503.1:0-13898 GCA_000715115.1 Nicotiana otophora
ACTTTTAATAAGTTTGTTGTGGCGTGCAACCCGATCCTCCAATATATTCATTATAATCAATCTTGTTACGGCGTGCAACCCGCTCCTCCAACACATTCATTTACCAATTCTTATAGAAGAATTTTCCCAATCAATGCAATAATTAATATAAAACTTTAAGACAACAAGCATACACTAATTATGATTTAATTACGAACAAACAAAGGCAACTAGCAAATTATTATAGAAATCTGAGAGAAAATATACAGTTTTATATTTAATATGCTAAATGTCAAATAGCAATTAAGGCACATAATTCAAATAGCATGTAACAATTAATGCAAAAGTTCAAGAATTAATATTTGACAAAGAATAGAAGATAAACAAATATTATAATAATTAATTCATAATTTAAAATAATTTA
The DNA here is from genome assembly GCA_000715115.1 of Nicotiana otophora. NCBI lineage: Eukaryota > Viridiplantae > Streptophyta > Magnoliopsida > Solanales > Solanaceae > Nicotiana > Nicotiana otophora. The sequence goes on from AWOL01S0148503.1 coordinate 404, forward strand.
TAATTTTTTAAGTAAATACGCAAACAATTATTTTGACGACGTATAGACACTCGTCACCTCGCCTATACATCGTTCACATGCATTTCACATAACAAATAATTTAAGGGTTCTATTCCCTCAAGTCAAGGTTAACCACGACACTTACCTCGCTTTGTAAATTTCAATCAATTACTCAACCATTGTTTTTCCATTTAAATTTATCTCCGAAAGCTTCAAATCTATTCACAAACAATTCAATATACTCAATACGAATCATAGGAATTAATTCCATATGAATTTATAAATTTTCCGGATAGAAAATCCAAAATTTATTTAAATATTCGATAGTGAGACCCACGTCTCAAATCTCGGAAAAACTTACGAAATCCGAACACCATTCTGAGACGAGTCTAACTATACAAAAATTATCCAATTCCGATGTCAAATGGACCTTCAAATCTAAATTTTTCGTTTTTGAAAACTTTTACAAAAATTCCAATTTCTTCCGTCTATATCCGAAATAAATGATGAATATAGATCTAGATTTATGAAATACAGTCACTATATGATAAAGAATACTTATCCAATTCGAAATCGTGAAAAACTCCTTAGATATCGCCCGTAAGCCGAGTTATAATTGAGGGTTTGTGAAAAAATGGGGAAAATCCCGTTTTGGTTCTGTTTTAAGTCACATGCGTCAGGCCTTCTTCGTGTTCGCGAAGGGCCTGTCGCATTCGCGATGAATAGCTGCCCGTGGCTTTTGCGTTCGCGAGTCCTCCTTCGCGTTCGCGAAGGCTTTTTCCCCCTGGCCTTCGCGTGCCAGTGCTCGCGTTCGCGTAGAAGGACAACTGACCCCTCCCCCAGGCCTCTAAGGCTTCGCATTCGCGTTGAGCTGGTCGCATTCGCGAAGGGTAAAGTCCCCACAGCTTCGCGTTCGCGACCCAATCTTCACGTTCGTGAAGAAGGAAATTTCAGTCAGCCCATTTTGCTCTTCGCGTTCATGAGAGTACATTCGCGAACGCGATGAAGGAAATACCAGAAGCCTGAAGTTGCAGAAAAACCAGATTTTCCAAGTTTAAAATCATCCCGTATCCTATCTAAAACTCACCCGAGTCCTCGGGGCTCCAAACCAAAAATACACACAAGTCTTGAAATATCATACGATCTTTCTCGCGTGATCAAATCTCCAAAATAACACCTAGAACTACGAATCGGACACCAATTCAAAGGAAATTTTCAAGAAAACTTTAAATCTTATATTTTTACAACCGGACGTCCGAATCACGTCAAATCAACTCTGATTCTCACCAAATTTGGCAGACAAGTCATAAAATTTATAGTGGACCTATACCGGGATCCCGAACTAAAATACCGACCCGAGGTCAATAAATCCAATATCAGTAATTTCTTAAAAATCAATAAGCTTTCAAGCTTTTAATGTTTCATCAAAATTCCATATCTCGAGCTAGGGACCTCGAAATTCGATTTCGGGCATACACCTAAGTTCCAAATCATGATACGGACCTACTGGAATTGTCAAAATACTGATCCGGGTTCGTTTGCTCAAAATATTGACTAAAGTCAACTCAGTTAAGTTTTTAAAGCTCTATTTCACATTTTAATCCATTTTTCACATAAAATATTTTTGGAAAATTGAACGGACTACGCACGCAAGTCGATGAATGATAAATGGTGCTTTTCGAGGTCTTAGAATACAAAATTACTTGTTAAATTTAAAGATGACATTTTGGGTCATCACAGTTATGTACATATATATAGCTTTTATATATATATATATATATATATATATAGAAGTTATATTCGATATATATAACTTGTTGTGTGTGTGTATATATATATAACTTGTTATATTCGACACTATATCCTATCTATATATGTATGTGTGTGTGTATATATATATATATTACTTGTTGCACATTGGAGAAAACTCCATTATCATTTATAATTGCTGAAATTCAAATTTATTTGTTACATCTATTTCGAAATACTGGGTATTCTATCTTCTTGTTGTTGGAATTGCTTTTTGATGCTGTGAGTTTTTAAAATTTTACCGATGCATATAAATTTGATTTCATAACCCTCACGTCGCACCCTTGGATGTTATATTTTATAATTTCTAACAAAATAAAAGGCATGTCATTCAAAATCTTTGTGATTTTGGTTTATGTCACGACCCAAAATCTCACTTGTCGTGATGACGCCTATCTCAATATTAGGCAAGCCGACTATCTCAATAAACTCCAATATCTTAAGTTTGAAACATAATATCTAAATTCTTTTTAGCGGAAGAAAAATTCACAAGTACAAATATAAATACTCCCAAAACCCAATGCCACTGAGTACATGAGCATCTAATATGAATACAAGTCTGGAAAATATGGCCTATAATAGTCCGAAACCAAATACAGTAAATGAGGGGATGGGGAAGGAAATGCAAGGTCTGCGAAACACGACAGCTACCTCAGAATCTCCAGAAAACCAACTGTGTGAGAGAATTAGCACCAGCTATGTCCAAAAATACCTGGATATGCACACAAAGTGCAGGGTGTAGTATGAGTACAACCAACCCAACAAGTAACAATAATAACTAAGGAATTGAAGATAATGACGAGCTACACAATTATAGTTCACTTTCAGTAATTTCAGCAAAGAATAGACATGCTTTCAAATCCACCAGTTTAAGTCAAATAAATTTTATACAATTCAAGTTCATGTAATCCGGGTATAAAATCTTTCAAAGATTTCACAACAATAACAGATAGCAACTAAGTGCATCAACAAATGAAAAACAAGTATAGCCTTTCAGGCCAACAATTACTCACTGGGCTCCTAGCCCTTAGCACTCACTAGGCTCCCAGCCCTCAGCACTCACACTCAATGGGTACTCGCGCTCACTGGGGGTGTACAGACTCCGGAGGGGCTCCTACAGCCCAAGCGCTATAATCTGCACGGACAACTCACGTGCTACACGGACAACTCACGTGCCATAATATAAATATCTGGAACCGCACGGCCAACTCACGTGCTGCACGGCCAACTCACGTGCTATAGTATAATATATGGATCCGCACGGCCAACTCACGTACTATAGTATAATATAAGGATCCGCAAAGACAACTCACGTGCTGCACGACCAACTCACGTGCTATAGTATAATATATGGATCCGCACGGCCAACTCACGTGCTGTACGGCCAACTCACGTGCTGTAGTAATATATCTCACTATCAGACCCTCGGCCTTGCTCAGTCATAAATCTCTCCAGTCTCTCGGGCTCTCAAAAATCATGAAAATCAGCCCAAACAACAATGATATGATGCATCAATAATGAACAATAGAGACTGAGATAAAATAATAAAGTAAACTGTGACTGAGTACAAACAATAATTAAGCAAATAGTTCAACATCTACGCGACCTCTATGGGTCCCAACAGTACCAACATATAGCCTAAACATGGTTTCTAGTCAAATTTCCACAACACATAGAGAGCACATAGCTAACAACAAGTTATTCAATTTTACAGTCACACGGGGCAAATCAATTCACAATTCTCTCGGTGCACGCCCACACGTCCGTTGTCTTTTCCTCGTGAATTGGCCTCCAAACGCCTCGGATCTAGCCACAAATAATTCGATTCAGTCAATAAAATTTATTGGAATTAATTTCATAAGCAAATGCAAGTTTTCCACAAAAATCCGAAATTACACTCCAAGTATCGCCACAGGGCCCACGTCTCAGAACCCGACAAAAGTTACAAAATCCGAAATCTCATTCCACCACGAGTCTACCCATAGCAGTTTTACCAAAATCCGACCTCAACTCGACCTCCAAATCTTCAAATCTATTTTTCAAATCCCCGATTTACACCTCAAAAACATGTAATCTGGTCGGATTATTCGATGCTAATTCAATATTATGGAGTACAAATGATCACAAAGGACTTACCTCAAGTTTTTTCGTGAAAACCTCGCTCAAAAATTGCCCAACCCGAGCTTGAAATGCCCATGAATGGCAAAAGCTCGGAACCTTTAGTTTTTGTATTGTCCAGGGATTTTCGCACCCACAGTGATTTCTTCGCATCTGCGGCTTCGCACCCGCGAAAATGTTTTTTGCACCCACGGTGCCTGGCCAGCCCATGCATTTTCCGCTTCCGCGACTAATTCCTCGCATCCGCGAGCTCGCACGTGCGGCCCTTTTTCGCGCAGGTACGATCATACCAGTGCCCAGCTGCTTCAGCTCCTCCTCCAAATCCAAAATCGATCCATTAGGCATCCGAACTCACCCGAGGCCCCCCGGGACCTCAACCAAATATACCATCAAGTCCTAAAATATCATACAAACTTAGTCAAATTCTTAAATCACACCAGACAACATCAAAACGACGAATCACACCTCAAAGCAAAATCTATGAACTTTGAACTTTCAAATTCTATACCTTGTGCCGAAACACATCAAATCAATTATGAATGATTTCAAATTTTGCACACAAGTCATAAATGACATAACAGACCTATTCAAATTTCCAGAATCGTATTCCGACCTCGATATCAAAAAGTCAACCTCCCGGTCAAACTTCCCAAAAATTCAACTTTCGGCATTTCAAGCTTAATTCCACTACGGACCTCTAAATAATTTTTCGGACACATTCGTAAGTACAAAATCATCATACAGAGCTATTGAAATTATCAAAATTCAAATACGAGGTCGTTTACACATAGGTCCACATCCGGTCACTTTTCTAACTTAAAATTTTTAATTATGAGACTAAGTGTCTCATTTCACACCGAATTCGGACCCGAATTAACTACCCCGGCAAGTCATAAAATAACTGTAAAGCATAAATTGAGCAGTAAATGGGGGAACAGGGTTATAATACTCAAAACAACCGGCCAGGTCGTTACATTCTCCCCTACTTAAATATACATTCGTCCTCGAACGTGCGAAGAGTGGTTCCAAGCCATCAAATCACTATTCCATCTTACCACGCGCGTACCCAGGGGTGATCCTACGTCATCCTATTCCGCATAGGCCTGACAACACAATACAACTGGAAATCCTTAATTTAGCCTTAGCCCAAAAACCTTGGAATTCAATTCCCAACCTTCAGAATTTCTTTTCAAGAGACGAATCTTACATTTACACACTGTATGAGTCTGAACAAGCTGCATCGAGCCATAACTATAATTACGGATATAATCACCCAGCATATTACACAACCCGCCCGCTCGTAGCACCATTCCTGATCACAGTAACTACTCCAAACCAACCAAGGACTAGTATTAAACCCCATATCGAACAAAAACTCATCCCAACACTTTCGTACACTGTTGATAATAAAATAAACACACAAAAACTCGTAACCATTCATCAGATCCACCAGTTGTGGAGCTCCCTCTCCTTCGACAAGAACCATAGCAAATTTCTAAGCCGACTTTTAATATTATCCTTCCGAATATACTGTAATCATATATGATAGTACCCATTCTAGGTCCAATGACCTTATTTTTATTAAACATAACTATCCCACAGACATGACACATCAATATAACTCCAGCAACTACTGCGCAATCCGTATACCCTAATATGGGAGATGTCTCAAGGAAGAGAACCATATTGCAGGTTCAATAAATACCACCACAAACACAATGTTACAACCAACTCCTCAAATTGCGTGAAGAGGATAACCGTAGGCGCATGTACACAATTCCTCAAATATTTTACTCATGTAATTTTTATCATAGAAGAAGGAAAGCAATGAAATTCGATAAATTATCAAAGAAATAAAATTCCCACACACGGCACGGACAACTCACGTGCCAGTAATATGAACCTCCTGGCATGGTCACAGGCCTCCATTCCCAACATATCATACATGAGTAATTAAACAAGTACACTTGTATATGATAATGAAATAAGATTCCCATGCTCCTGGACTGGTATAAATAGCACGCCATAGTGCAAGCATGTGTAAAGTATGCTATCACACTTCAAATCGACAAATATTACGCAGAATTAGTAACTGCCCCGTTTATTTAGGGAATTATCTTCTTTGTAACCTTAAGTATAGCCCAGATAGTTCTCAATAAAGGTAAGAACGCGAGAAACATTATAACTTTACGCTTAACAGTTAACTCTAGGCATATCATAGCCTAAGCATTCTTTCGAGTATAAATACTTGCCCCGATGCCTGCACATTGGCTCAAACCTCACATATATGCACACTTATAGTGCGTAGCTATCATAAATAATTAACGCAACTAGTGCCTCCACTGAGTTAAAATAAAATACTCACCTCAACAGGCCGTAACCTGAAATAATATACTTTTGAGAACTCCCAGTCTCCAAATTCATCAAACACGTGAATCACCGTAATTGATACCAACTCCAGCACTAGAATGACAAACACATCTTCCACTCACGATCTTTCCATAAGGAATACTTTCATGATTCTTCCGTGCCACATAGCAATAATTTGAATATCAGCAGTCTATATTCCAGGTGAGTACTGCAATACCGACGAACATCCGTAAGTCAAAACACAACGCGCCTTCTGAAATGCGCACCCTTCTTAGGAATGACCCTCAAGTTGACATTTCTCCTTGTCAAAACACTACTATCCTTACCCAAATCTCACTACAAGACATCCTAACATAAAACCACATCGCCCTAAGGCCCATAAGTCGTTGTATTCTTCTTAAGCACCTTCATAAATACCCCAACCATAAAACTCACTCTGAAAATACCTTATGCGAATTTAAAATTGTTCCCCTTTCCTTTCTTATACTGAAATGTAGAATCCATAGTCAAACAGAATAACTGCATGTCCCGATACCATCTAATGTAGGTAACTGATTCTAGTGATATACAAATTCGAAAATTTTTCAATTTTCACATATACATTTTGAACCCCTTAGAACCCTCTCGATAGTCATCCGCTCTGTTCAAATCTAATTTACTCCGCCCCAAATGGGCCGAAAGACATGTGCTCCTTTAGCACAGTCAACATTCAAATAAGTAACCCTGCCTTAACACGACCAATCAAATTCATACTTCGTGTGTAATACATCCTTCGAAATAACAACTTAATCGTTCTATAATTTTTATATTTCTATAAAGTTCCATATAACCCGTATTCAGGAATTTCCTTACTCGGGTCATCCTCGATCTCCATCTCTGCAAGTCATAACTGATCCACAAGTATGTCTCCGACCAAAACTAAAATTTAACACATAACCATGAAATCAAATTGTCAATAGTAGGCTCCCACACTTAGCCTTAAGCTGTAATTATATAAAATTAGAACCCGCAAGGATTTCCCTTTCTCGATTACCAAGATTTCGCACCGTTAACACGCCAAACTTTTTAAAGTCTTTTGTTAAGCTTTTCATGAACATTCTGAATCACCAGCCACAGTCACACACTCGACCTCTTACCAGGTAGCAATTAATATTTCTCGCAGAAGTTTCATCAACATCACGCCACCGCTAATTACTCACAGGAGATAACCCACTTGTGGAATTCCTTACCGACATCTTCCAACGATGCTGCACTGGGTGCAACGATCACGTAATCAGTAAATTCTCCTGAGCTCATGCTCTCCCACCATTTGTCTAAGTCTGCACTTTCCCTATTGACATCAACTGAAAGTTTAACAATACCTTCCGATCTCAATTCATGTTGCGCCTGAAACGATAATCAGATCTTCACATCCCTCTTCATTTCAAACAAACTCCTTTTTGCCATATTCAATCTTTCTTCGTACAGTAACCATCACTCTGAATAAAGTCTGTAGGCCAAATCACATTCTATTACGATTCCAAACCGTTCTACACTTTCTCAAGGCGCGCAACTACCCTACCACAAAATCTATATGCTAATCTGCCACTGTTACTTAGGTTAAACCATCTCCTTTAAGCAACTTCTTAACCTCTACTTCTCCTACTTGACCTGTTAGTACTTCAACCACCGCAAAAACACTTCCCGTCATGTCTTCCCTCATAATTTATTATCCAGTTGTTGCATCAAATCAAAATGCATCTCTGTCGCACCTGAACCAATAAATGTTACCGACTCTAAGCCTCTTCGAAGATCATCTTTATAGAGCTATCAACGTTAGAAATGCCCATTCGCAACCACAATTACTACATAATCACTTACTCTTCTTGAGTCCAAACTCATTGACAAGACATGAGAATTTAATTTATCCCACAATTTAACAACGTGAAAGATCCTTCAATACACTCACAACTCGAGGCTATAGGTTGAATCAAGACAAAAATCAAGTACCCAATAGCAAACTCTTGAGTCGTAAGCAAACTTTATTCATCTCATTTAACCCATCTGAATACATCAAAATGAAAATAAAGCACCCAATGGCCTTCCTTTATATTTCAAGGAAACACTTCTCGTCACATTCAAATTGTCTTAACACATCCAGTAGTTACATCATACTCATCACAAAGCCATTCAGCTGCTTATCGAGCCATAAATTCCACTCGTAGGGACATTACCGGACATATGAGTCCAAATGTACAAGTTACAACTGAAGCTACCGAGCCTAAGCTGCGGTCTAAACCTGGCCTCAAGTCCTCCAGACTGGCCCATCACCAAAACACGAAATATACATCTCAAACATCGTTCGTAGAATCATAAGCTAGCGATACACAGCCGATACCGGCGCTCATGTGCGTATACGAATGCGTGAAAGAAATTCAAAGAGTTATGTTTCAAGCTGAATCAATTCCGCACGATAGAATACAAGAAAGTGAATTTTTTCCTAAGGGTTTGGCAACCTCTCGAAGATAAGTACAGAAGTCTCTATACCGATCCGCAGGACTCTACTAAACTTGCTCATGACTCGTGAGACCTATGTTACCTAGAGCTCTGATACCAACTTGTCACGACCCAAAATCTTACTTGTCGTGATGACGTCTATCTCAATACTAGGCAAGCCGACAATCTCAATAAACTCTCATATCATAAGTTTGAAACATAATATCTAATTTTATTTTTAGCTGAAGAAAAACTCACAAGTACAAATATAAATACTCCTAAAATCTGGTGTCACTGAGTACATGAGCATCTAATATGAATACAAGTCTGAAAAATAAGGTCTATAATAGTCTAAGACCAAATACAGTAAATGAGGGGATAGGGAAGGGGATGCAAGGTCTGCGAAACACGGCAGCTACCTCAGAATCTCCAGAAAACCAACTGTGCGAGAGAATTAGCACCCGCTATGTCTGGAAATACCTGGATCTGCACACGAAATGCAGGGTGTAGTATGAGTACAACCAACTCAGCAAGTAACAATAATAACTAAGGAACTGAAGATAATGACGAGCTACACAATTATAGTTCACTTTCAGTAATTCCAGCAAAGAATAAACATGCTTTCAAATCCAGCAGTTTAAGTCAAATTAATTTTATACAGCTCAAGTTCATGTAATTCGGATATAAAATATTTCATAGATTTCACAACAATAACAGATAGCAACTAAGTGCATCAACAAATGAAAACAAGTACAACCTTTCAGGACAACAATCACTCACTGGGCTCCCAGCCCTCAACACTCACACTCGATAGGTATCCGCGCTCACTGGGGATGTACAGACTCCGGATGGGCTCTTACATCACAAACGCTATGCACGGACAACTCACATGCCATAATATAAATATATGGATCCACACGACCAACACACATGCTGCACGGCCAACTTACGTGCTATAGTATAATATATGGATCCACACGGCAAACTCACGTGCTATAGTATAATATAAGGATCCGCACGGACAACTCACGTGCTATAGTATAATATATAGATCCGCACGGCCAACTCACGTGTTGCACGGCCAACTCACGTGCTATAGTGATATATCTCACAATCAGGTCCTTGGCCTTGCTCAGTCATAAATCTCTCCAGTCTCTCGGGCTCTCAGAAATCATGAAAATCAACCCAAATAACAATGATATGATGCATCAATAATGAACAATAGAGACTGAGATACAATAATCAAGTAAACTGTGACTGAGCATAAACAATAATTAAGCAAATAGTTCAACATCTACACGACCTCTGTGGGTCCCAACAGTACCAACATATAGCCTAAACATGGTTTTAGTCAAATTTTCACAACACATAGAAAGACACATAGCTAACAACAAGTTATTCAACTTTACAGTCTCACGGGGCAGATCAATTCACAATTCCCTCGCTGCACGTCCACACGCCCGTCACCTAGCATATGCGTCACCTCCAAAGTAATCACATGATACCAAATTTCGGGGTTTCATACCATCAGGACCAGATTTAAAACTGTTACTTAGCTCAAACCGTGAAATTATTTACTCTGCAATGTCTTTTCCTCGTGAATTTGCCTCCTAACGCCTCGAATCTAGCCACAAATAATTCGATTCAGTCAATAAAATTTATTGGAGTTAATTCTATAAACAAATGCAAGTTTTCCACAAAAAATCCGAAATTACACTCCAAATATCGCAGTGGGATCCACGTCTCGGAACCCGACAAAAGTTACAAAATTTGAAAGACTCATTCCACCACGAGTCTACCATTACCAGTTTTACCAAAATCCGACCTCAACTCGACCTCCAAATCTTCAAATCTATTTTTCAAATCCCTAAGTTCAAATCGCCGATTTACACCTCAAAAACATGTAATCTAGTCGGATTATTCGATGATAATGCAATATTATGGAGTACAAAATGATCACAAGGGACTTACCTCAAGTTTTCCCGTGAAAACCTCGCTAAAACATCGCCCAACCCGAGCTTGAAATGCCCAAGAATAGCAAAAGCTCAGAACCCCTCTGTTTTTGTACTGCCTAGAGGTTTTCGCACCCGCAGTGATTTCTTCACATCTGCGGTTTCGCACTCGCGGTAAAATTCTTTGCACCTGCGGCAAAAGTTTTCGCGCCCGCGATGCTTGGCCAGTCCATGCATTTTCTGCTTCTGTGACTAATTCCTCGCATCCACAAGCTCGCACCTGCGGCCCCTTTTTCGCGCAGGTGCGATCGTACCAGATGCCCAGCTGCTTCAGCTCCTCCTCCAAATCCAAATTCGATTCATTAGGCATCCGAACTCACCCGAGCGCCCCCCCCTCCCGGGACCTCAATCAAATATACCATCAAGTTCTAAAATATCATACGAACTTAGTCAAATTCTTAGATCACACCAGACAACATCAAAACGACGAATCACACCTCAAATCAAAATCTATGAACTTTGAACTTTCAAATTCTATATCTTGTGCAGAAACACATCAAATCAATTCGGAAAGACTTTAAATTTTGCACACAAGTCATAAATGACATAACAAACCTATTTACATTTTCAGAATCGGATTTCGACCTCGATATCAAAAAATCAACCCCCCGGTCAAACTTCCCAAAAATTTAACTTTCGACATTTCAAGCTTAATTCACTACGAACCTCCAAATAAGTTTTCGGACACACTCCTAAGTCCAAAATCACCATACCGAACTATTGAAATTATCAAAATTCAAATCCGAGGTCGTTTACACATAAGTCCACATCCAGTCACTTTTCTAACTTAAAATTTTCAATTATGAGACTAAGTATCTCATTTCACTCTGAATTCCTTCTGGACCCGAATCAACTACCCGACAAGTCATAAAATAACTGTAAAGCATAAATTGAGTAGTAATTGGGAGAACGGGGTTATAATACTCAAAACGACCGGCCGGGTCGTTACATTTTATCAGTGGCATAAGTCGTTGTATTTTCAATTAAGTCGATTCTAGTTTTTCATCAACTGTTGATTAACCATGCGCATAACCTGCGTACATTAGCAATGTGCAGAAATTTCCAAGAAAGACATATAAAATTGACTAGGGTTATCTTATGGTGTTGTATGAAAATCTTGAATAGTCTCTTCAACAGTTCATTTCTCATTCTTCTATTTCCTGAATCTTCTCGTCCATTGGTTTACGCAGATAACTCAGAAATGGAGTTGCTCAAATTGAATCGCTGCTTCATATGGACTTTAATATAGAAGAATGGACTTCGAAGAATTCTATATAGATGCTTAAGTGTTCATCAACTAGATTATGTATTGAAGAGCTTCTATCTATAAGAGCCCGTTTGGACACAAAAAATTTTTGACTTTTCTTTTTTGGAAAATGTCTTATTTTTTTTCGAAATCATCGTTTGGCCATAAAATTTTCAGTTTTTATTTGAAGATTTTGAAATTTTTCAAAAATTTAAAAAAACTCCAAAAAGTTATTTTTCAAAATTTTCACTCAGATCACTTACAAAACTTCAAAAACATCCCAAAATTATATTCATGCCAAACACAACTCAAATTTCAAATAGCATTTTCATTTTGAAAAAAAGTTTCACTTTTTTTTTTTTAATTTTACAATTTTTATGTCCAAACGCCCACTAAGTTTCTTTTTGTTTTAAATGAGTTTTTCGACTGTTGTGTTAGCGTCGTACATGTACTCTAAAAAATAACTTTTCAGTATTGACATGAAAGAATGGCTTTTCGGCATTATCGGTTGGAAATTACTACTACTATTAGTCTTGTATGATCAATTAATGCATTATGTATTTTTATTTTTTAATATCCACTATAATTTACCGAGTAAATAATTCAAGATTTGTTTCTTTTAGTATGCTGTCACTTTTTAGGTGACAATACATATTGTGTACCCTTTTAATTTTAAATTGACGTAGTTGTCCTTATTTGAACTCTGAAAGTCTTAATATTCCTAGAATTGAATTCTTTATCACTTAATCCCATATAGTTCCCATATCTAAACAGAGATAAATTTGATATTTAAAGTTACTAGATTTGGAGTGGCTTTGATCTATTATATGCACGCTATCTTTAATTTATTTATGTTTGTATACATGTGCATGGTGAGGTTTTAGGCCTACCAGGCCTTTTACAATGTTGAATTTAAGAAAATATCTGTTTTAGATCTTTTACGTGTAAAAGTAAATTTTCATGTATAAAAAAATAGATAGGATCATAAAACTAAAAACAAATTTGTAAGTTCAATCCAAAGCGATATCCAAAGCAATAAGTTCAATCGAAACCAATTGCTCGTGGCTGGATTCGTAAATTGAGCTCACTCTATAAGTTCCAAACTTTTATGTAAACTCTTTCCAACATCTGATCACTATATATTGTAAACAAAGTTCTTTTCCTACTAACAAGTTAAATTTATTTTTATGCAAATGTATAGAGTATATTAAACTATGAATATTTTCCACTGTCGTCTTAACAAAGTGGATGCTCTCAAACTACGGAATACACAATTTTCTAAGCTTAACAATTGTGTAACTTGTCCAGGAACAAAAAAGATAAGGAAGCACTAGATTTTTGTCTACATGTCTCCTAAAAATTAAATTAGAGATTCTTTAATATTTTCTATTTACATTTGTTAGCTAACAACAACAACAACAACCCAGTAGAATCCCATTAATGGGGTCTGGGGAGGGTAGTATGT
>AWOL01S0148528.1:0-13711 GCA_000715115.1 Nicotiana otophora
ACAAGTGTCAAATTTTAGGACAAAGCTCCAACAAATTTGGAAATTCAAAAACTTATTTATAAAAAAATGATTTAAAAAAAGGCATAAAGAAAGTTAATTGCCTAAAATTAACTACTCAAACATGGGTGAGGGTTGGTTTAAGTTAGTAATTTTTTTAAACTGTTTTCGTTTTTTTAAAATAAAAAATATGTTTATTCATTAAAATGCAGATAATATTATTGAGAATATAAGAATAAAATATAAAATAAAAAACATATTGCAAGAGTGATAAATATATATCTTTTATTATATTACAAAAAGAAAGCAACAAACAAAAATATTAAACAAAGTAATATGTTAATAAAATTTTTTATTAATTAATAAATTTTTTTATTAACAATACAATTATACTAGACATTGGATAATATAATCTATCTATATAGAATAGGAGAAGCAAATAAATTGATGATGTCAAGTGTAGAAAAAAACAATTAACGAGTGTCAAATTTTAGGACAAAACTCCAACAAATTTGGAGATTCAAAAATTATTTTTAAAAAAAGTAAAAACAATGATTTAAAAAAATAAAGACACAAAGAAATTAACTACCTAAAATTAACTACTCAAACATGGGTGAAGGTTGGTTTATGTTAGATAATTTCTTTGTTTCTTTTTAAAAATAAATCATTTTCGTTTTTCTTTTTAAAAATAAAAAGTGTATTTATTCATTAAAATTATTGTGAACAAGAGAATATAATATAAAATAATAAATATTTGAATAGTAGTAAAATATATATCTTAAATTATATTACAAAAAGAAATCAAGAGACAAAACTATTATGCAAAGTAGTATGCTCATAAATATTTTTATTAACAATGCAATTATATTAAACATTAGATAATATAATAAAACAATACAGAACAAAAAAGTTATTCGATAACTATATAAGTCCATTGATGGTAAGCTATAATCTCATGTTTTAGTCGATTATTACATTCCAATTTACTACACTTTAGTTAAGTTTGAGCTTTAATCGCTAGTGTTTTGCACTAATTGTGTGTTTTATGCCTTGTAGGAGTGATTCCGAGCTATGTAGATTTTATGGAATGAATTCAAGTGATTTGAAGCTTTGAAGTCTGAGTAAAAGCCTAAGAAATTAAGCCAGGATCGTGTTTGGGGATCAACGGATGATAGGTAAGAACGAACGAAGAATCGAGCAGGCATATTGTGCAGTGTCCAGTAAACTACATATAACTTTTGGCTCAGATATCCGTCTGGTCTGCACAATATATTGTTGGAAATGTAATTAAAAGGGATACAACTTTCATGTTTTATGTTTTTTCAAATTCTCAACAGAATAGGTTTCAAAAGTGCACGGCCGCGCACTGACCGCGCATATGGGGCAGAACAGTGTGAAAAGTGCGCGGGCACACTTCCAGGTACGTGGCCACGCACGTCCTGTCCCGGAAAAGTGTCCTTTTGTGCGTATGAGAAGGTGTATATATGTGGGACTGACCCTACTTGGTATATATACATAAAAAATGGTATTTTTGGGACTTTTGACATAATTTAGAACCTAAGGATGCTAAGGAGAAGTTGGAGAAGGAAGAACACCAGGAATCCATCATTCAATCCCAACTCAAGACAAGGGTTTGGATTGTTTTATGTTTTTTTTTACTTTACACTTAATTGTGATGAATTACTCCATGTCTATGGAGTAGTTCTCTTTAGGGTTTGATGGATTTGGTGTATTGATAATTGTTTGCGGATAATTAATTCTAGTTTTATGTATTGATTCGTTTTGAATGTTTTAATTGTTGCATCTTTATTCACTTGTTAATGTAATCGAGAGAGGCATAACTTGTGATATTGTTGCTTTATATTTAGTTGGTTGAAGTCATTAATTCTTCTTAGTAATCGAAAGAGGTTAGTTGAATTGTTAACTAAACTATGTTAGGAGGATAATCGAAAGAGGTTCTCCTAAAGATCAATCCACTACGAATTCTTGCATATCTTCACGCACTTAAAATTGGTTCATATTGTGAGGTTGAGACTTAATCGAGAGAGAAGTTTCTACTAAATAATTGAACTAATAACCAAGTGAATTCGAGAGACTCACTTGAACATTAGAAGTGAATTATCTAGAGTTAAATTCCAAACATGCAACTTGCACATATCCTATCAACCCTATCTTCTCCCCATTGATATCTTCCTTTGCTTACTACTTGCGTTGTTTGTCACTAGTTAATAGTTTAGAATCTTAGTTAATTTATGTTTTAATCATATAAACATCAATTGTAGATCATCTTGGATAGCAATCTAGCTACAAACTACGATAATATTATTTAATTCCAATCCATTTGGATACGATATTATATTATACTATATTCGACTAGTGAGCATATTTAAGTGTGTGTTTCAAGCTCGTCAAATTCTAGCGTCGTTGCCGGGGATTGGCGATCAATGGTGTTTGAAATAGTTTTTGGTGCTAATTAAGGAATTAGGTTTTATTTTTTTTTCTTTTTTTTTTCCTTTTCTATTTTATTAGTTAACTTCTTTTCAAGATTTGTTTTGTAGTTCCTAACAATTTGGAGAAGATACTGTAGATATTGAACTCTAAATGCTGTGAAGATGGAGTACAACTAGCCTAAGAAAATAGTTGAAGAGTTAACAGCTGAATATTATCAGCGGTCTGCTATGTGTTTTAAATACAGTGGAAATCATCTATGGGTTGACTGTCAAGCAGGTATGTATTCCTCATATGGTTCGTATTTTGAACAGTCTCACTCTGTTTCTAGTCCGTACAAGTATGAGGATTCATATTGGCACAATCTTGACTCTGGTTGGGATGAGTACCTTATTATAACTGGAATAGAAGCGAAGTGAGAAAACCACCTCAAGGGAAGAATGGTAGTTTGGAAGAGCTAGTGTATAAGTTCATAAATAAGCCGGTAGAGAGATTTACATAAGTTGATGAAGCCATTAACATCCTAATAACTCAAGTGAGTCAAATAATAAGTACACTTTTATAAAGCTCATTGCATTGTGATGGTGAATATATAGAGGAGATACCTTGCGAGAACGAGCCTACTCAAGAGGATGAGCGTCCACAGAGAGAGCTTTCCATTGTTCAAGAGGATTCTAATTCAACTGAGATGATTAAAAATAAGGGTATGATTGAGTGTGAAGCAATGGAAGAAGAGTTCAAACCCCCATTCGCCGTTCCACATTTGCAATATTTGATAGAAGAGAATGAGAAACAAATGGTCTTGGACATACTAGAGAAATATTCATTTGACCTTTCTTCTTTGTTTTCTTATTCTAACATTGTTCTTGTGGATTTTATTTTTGGGGATTTAAAGGAATATGTATGGTTTGATCTTGTGAACTTAAATTCTGCTACCCAGTCATTTTCCCTATGCGATCGCGAAAAATGCTTCGCGATCACGAAACACAAATTTTTTCCAGCATACTTTTACTCTATGCGATCACGGCCAAAGAATGCAGAAACAAGTTAAGGATCATCATGAACGAGCAATTCACCGCTCAGAAAGAAAAAATGGGTCTTGCAGGTATCCTTAGAAGAATTGGGTTTAATGAGCTCTATAAAGAATCCCAAGGAGCGAAAACGAGGAATGAACTCAGAATTAAAGGTGGAGTTCATAAGTTCTCGAAAAAGAAGAAAGTTCAGGGAAGTTTTCTTTACCTTATGCTTTTTAATTGTGTGTCATGGGGACATGCCACAACTTAAAGTATGGGATGGGGGATATTTGTATGTTGTATGTATATATGCTAGTTTTAGTTTTGAGCTTTTAAGTAGTTAGAGTGAGAAAAAGTTAAAAAAAAATATAAAAAATATAAATTTTTTGATTTTTCCCGACGATGGATATCATTCGACGGGTTTCTTGAGGGAATTAAGTCGAAAGAAAAATACAAAAAGATTTTCTTTTNTTAGTAATTTTTTTAAACTGTTTTCGTTTTTTTAAAATAAAAAATATGTTTATTCATTAAAATGCAGATAATATTATTGAGAATATAAGAATAAAATATAAAATAAAAAACATATTGCAAGAGTGATAAATATATATCTTTTATTATATTACAAAAAGAAAGCAACAAACAAAAATATTAAACAAAGTAATATGTTAATAAAATTTTTTATTAATTAATAAATTTTTTTATTAACAATACAATTATACTAGACATTGGATAATATAATCTATCTATATAGAATAGGAGAAGCAAATAAATTGATGATGTCAAGTGTAGAAAAAAACAATTAACGAGTGTCAAATTTTAGGACAAAACTCCAACAAATTTGGAGATTCAAAAATTATTTTTAAAAAAAGTAAAAACAATGATTTAAAAAAATAAAGACACAAAGAAATTAACTACCTAAAATTAACTACTCAAACATGGGTGAAGGTTGGTTTATGTTAGATAATTTCTTTGTTTCTTTTTAAAAATAAATCATTTTCGTTTTTCTTTTTAAAAATAAAAAGTGTATTTATTCATTAAAATTATTGTGAACAAGAAAATATAATATAAAATAATAAATATTTGAATAGTAGTAAAATATATATCTTAAATTATATTACAAAAAGAAATCAAGAGACAAAACTATTATGCAAAGTAGTATGCTCATAAATATTTTTATTAACAATGCAATTATATTAAACATTAGATAATATAATAAAACAATACAGAACAAAAAAGTTATTCGATAACTATATAAGTCCATTGATGGTAAGCTATAATCTCATGTTTTAGTCGATTATTACATTCCAATTTACTACACTTTAGTTAAGTTTGAGCTTTAATCGCTAGTGTTTTGCACTAATTGTGTGTTTTATGCCTTGTAGGAGTGATTCCGAGCTATGTAGATTTTATGGAATGAATTCAAGTGATTTGAAGCTTTGAAGTCTGAGTAAAAGCCTAAGAAATTAAGCCAGGATCGTGTTTGGGGATCAACGGATGATAGGTAAGAACGAACGAAGAATCGAGCAGGCATATTGTGCAGTGTCCAGTAAACTACATATAACTTTTGGCTCAGATATCCGTCTGGTCTGCACAATATATTGTTGGAAATGTAATTAAAAGGGATACAACTTTCATGTTTTATGTTTTTTCAAATTCTCAACAGAATAGGTTTCAAAAGTGCACGGCCGCGCACTGACCGCGCATATGGGGCAGAACAGTGTGAAAAGTGCGCGGGCACACTTCCAGGTACGTGGCCACGCACGTCCTGTCCCGGAAAAGTGTCCTTTTGTGCGTATGAGAAGGTGTATATATGTGGGACTGACCCTACTTGGTATATATACATAAAAAATGGTATTTTTGGGACTTTTGACATAATTTAGAACCTAAGGATGCTAAGGAGAAGTTGGAGAAGGAAGAACACCAGGAATCCATCATTCAATCCCAACTCAAGACAAGGGTTTGGATTGTTTTATGTTTTTTTTTACTTTACACTTAATTGTGATGAATTACTCCATGTCTATGGAGTAGTTCTCTTTAGGGTTTGATGGATTTGGTGTATTGATAATTGTTTGCGGATAATTAATTCTAGTTTTATGTATTGATTCGTTTTGAATGTTTTAATTGTTGCATCTTTATTCACTTGTTAATGTAATCGAGAGAGGCATAACTTGTGATATTGTTGCTTTATATTTAGTTGGTTGAAGTCATTAATTCTTCTTAGTAATCGAAAGAGGTTAGTTGAATTGTTAACTAAACTATGTTAGGAGGATAATCGAAAGAGGTTCTCCTAAAGATCAATCCACTACGAATTCTTGCATATCTTCACGCACTTAAAATTGGTTCATATTGTGAGGTTGAGACTTAATCGAGAGAGAAGTTTCTACTAAATAATTGAACTAATAACCAAGTGAATTCGAGAGACTCACTTGAACATTAGAAGTGAATTATCTAGAGTTAAATTCCAAACATGCAACTTGCACATATCCTATCAACCCTATCTTCTCCCCATTGATATCTTCCTTTGCTTACTACTTGCGTTGTTTGTCACTAGTTAATAGTTTAGAATCTTAGTTAATTTATGTTTTAATCATATAAACATCAATTGTAGATCATCTTGGATAGCAATCTAGCTACAAACTACGATAATATTATTTAATTCCAATCCATTTGGATACGATATTATATTATACTATATTCGACTAGTGAGCATATTTAAGTGTGTGTTTCAAGCTCGTCAAATTCTAGCGTCGTTGCCGGGGATTGGCGATCAATGGTGTTTGAAATAGTTTTTGGTGCTAATTAAGGAATTAGGTTTTATTTTTTTTTCTTTTTTTTTTCCTTTTCTATTTTATTAGTTAACTTCTTTTCAAGATTTGTTTTGTAGTTCCTAACAATTTGGAGAAGATACTGTAGATATTGAACTCTAAATGCTGTGAAGATGGAGTACAACTAGCCTAAGAAAATAGTTGAAGAGTTAACAGCTGAATATTATCAGCGGTCTGCTATGTGTTTTAAATACAGTGGAAATCATCTATGGGTTGACTGTCAAGCAGGTATGTATTCCTCATATGGTTCGTATTTTGAACAGTCTCACTCTGTTTCTAGTCCGTACAGGTATGAGGATTCATATTGGCACAATCTTGACTCTGGTTGGGATGAGTACCTTATTATAACTGGAATAGAAGCAAAGTGAGAAAACCACCTCAAGGGAAGAATGGTAGTTTGGAAGAGCTAGTGTATAAGTTCATAAATAAGCCGGTAGAGAGATTTACATAAGTTGATGAAGCCATTAACATCCTAATAACTCAAGTGAGTCAAATAATAAGTACACTTTTATAAAGCTCATTGCATTGTGATGGTGAATATATAGAGGAGATACCTTGCGAGAACGAGCCTACTCAAGAGGATAAGCGTCCACAGAGAGAGCTTTCCATTGTTCAAGAGGATTCTAATTCAACTGAGATGATTAAAAATAAGGGTGTGATTGAGTGTGAAGCAATGGAAGAAGAGTTCAAACCCCCATTCGCCGTTCCACATTTGCAATATTTGATAGAAGAGAATGAGAAACAAATGGTCTTGGACATACTAGAGAAATATTCATTTGACCTTTCTTCTTTGTTTTCTTATTCTAACATTGTTCATGTGGATTTTATTTTTGGGGATTTAAAGGAATATGTATGGATTGATCTTGTGAACTTAAATTCTGCTACCCAGTCATTTGCCCTATGCGATCGCGGAAAATGATTCGCGATCACGAAACACAAATTTTTCCAGCATACTTTTACTCTATGCGATCACGGCCAAAGAATGCAGAAACAAGTTAAGGATCATCATGAACGAGCAATTCACCGCTCAAGATAAGGACAAGAAAGAAAGAAAAAAATGGGTCTTGCAGGTATCCTTAGAAGAATTGGGTTTAATGAGCTCTATAAAGAATCCCAAGGAGCGAAAACGAGGAATGAACTCACAATTAGAGGTGGAGTTCATAAGTTCTCGAAAAAGAAGAAATTTAGGGAAGTTTCCTTTACCTTATGCTTTTTAATTGTGTGTCATGGGGACATGCCACAACTTAAAGTATGGGATGGGGGATATTTTTATGTTGTATGTATATATGCTAGTTTTAGTTTTGAGCTTTTAAGTAGTTAGAGTGAGAAAAGGTTAAAAAAAAAAACAAATATAAAAAATTTAAATTTTTTGATTTTTCCCGACGATGGATATCATTCGACGGATTTCTTGAGGGAATTAAGTCGAAAGAAAAATACAAAAAGATTTTCTTTTGTAGTTAGTGTATTAATTACCCCTTAGTTTTTCTTTATGCCGCGGTTCTTTTCCAAGGGTTTTGTTTGAACCGGGTGTAGTTAAATTTTTATTTTTAGAAGTAGGAAAACATTGTGCTATGATTTGAAATGGAAGCAATATCTCTTGACTTGATCATGTCTTGAGAATAGTGAGTGCTTTAGTTGTGACGCGTAGGCTCAATTTTTGACTCTTGTATAAGTACCTTAAACTGTATGACCTTAACTTTGCTTAACTGCTTTGATTAGAGTGTCTTGATGAGTCCAACCCTGAGTGAATTATGTGCCATGTGTGTGGGTTTATATGATTCTGTGCATTGTATTTGTTGTCTAGAACTTGCCCCGTGTATTTGCGAAGCAAAATAGTAGTTTTATTTAGTCTTGGAAGTGATATAGGCGTTTCTTTGTTGAGCCAGATATATGTGTTTACCCACCAAATTGTTATGTAATCGTAGTTAACCCCGTTGAGTTTGTAATCCTATTTCTTTGGCAACCACATTACAAGTCTTACCAGTTGTTTGAATTGATCATCTATTTGAACCAATTACCTCTCGCGAGCACTTGAAATTATTATGAACTTTGTAAAAGTTGAAGTGTGGGGTGGTTGGTTTGGCTTTTGAGTGGAACTATTGAAATAAGGAGAAAGGTGCAATGAATTGAAAAAAATAAGAGCCACTTGAATTGAAAAAAAAAATAGTTGTATTGTTGTGAACGAGACTCATTGATAAGTGGTAACTCTTGATGTAGTGGTGCTTAAATAATTTGGGGAGTTAATGCATGTTGATGTCAAGGTGGAGTATAGTTTGACATAAGTATGGGGTTTGAACAATGAAATGTATGTATTAAAGTGCTTAGGGAGGTGTAGTCACTCTTATATCTAAATGTATCATACTCGTCCCGCAACCTACATTACAACCAGTTAAAAGTCCTATTTGATCATTGACTGAATTAGCTCAATTAGTAGAGTAGTATACTATGGGCAAGCCTATGGTGCATCTTTTATGGCACATGAATGTCGTTTCTGAGAGTGAGTGAATTCTTTCTATCTTGAGTTCCTAATTGTTCTTGAATTTTATTGTTTGTGGAACTACTCTCTTTTGTTGTGTGCGGGCACTTGATTCATGAAGGGAAGGTAATGTCGTTGACCTCTATATTAGAGTAAGTGAGCGGCTTGTGAATAATTCATTATACTTGTGTGTCAAGTCTTGATGTGAAGATGTTACACTATTGTGCTTAGTCTATTTTAAATATTTTTGGTGTAATGAGTTAGGAGAGTTACTTAGTAAGGTTGTGTCTATATAAAGTATGGTTTGGTTGCTCGAGGACGAGCAATGGTTTAAGTATGGGGTGTTGATGGTAGGCTATAATCTCATATTTTAATCGATTATTACATTCCGATTTACTGCACTTTAGTTGAGTTTGAGCTTTAATCGCTAGTATTTTGCACTAATTCTGTGTTTTATGCCTTGTAAGAGTGATTCCAAGCTATATAGATGTTATGGAATGAATTCAAGTGATTTGGAGCTTTGAAGTCTGAGTAAAAGCCCAAGTAATTAAGCCGGGATCATATTCTGGGATCAATAGATGATAGTTAAGAACGAACAAAGAATCGAGTAGGCATACTATACAGTGTCCAGTAAACTGCACATAACTTTTGGCTCAGACATCCGTTTGGTCTGAACAATATATTATTGGAACGTTAATTCAAAGGGTTACAACTTTCATGTGTAACGTGTTTTCAAATTCCCAACAAAACAGGTTTAAAAGTGCGTGTCAAGTGCATGGCCGCGCACTGACCGCGCATATGGGGCAGAACAGTGTGAAAAGTGCGCGGCCAAGTGTGCAGGCACACTTCCAGGTGCGAGGCCACGCACGTCCTGTCCGGGAAAAGTGTCCTTTTGCGCGTAGGAGAAGGTGTGTATGTGTGGGGACGACCCTACTTGGTATATACACATGAAAAAAATGGTATTTTTGGGACTTTTGACATAACTTAGACCTAAGGAAGCTAAGGAGAAGTTGGAGAAGGAAGAGCACAAGGAATCCATCATTCAATCCCAACTCAAGACAAGGGTTTGGATTGTTTTATGTTTTTCCTTACTTTACACTTAATTGTGATGAGTAACTCCGTGTCTATGGAGTAGTTCTCTTTAGGGTTTGATGGATTTGGTGTATTGATATTTGTTTGCGGATAATTAACTCTAGTTTTATGTATTGAATCATTTTGAATGTTTTAACTGTTACATCTTTATTCACTTGTTAATATAATCGAGAGAGACATAACTTGTGATATTGTTGCTTTATATTTAGTTGGTTGAAGTCATTAATTCTTCTTAGTAATCGAAAGAGGCAAGTTGAATTATTGACTAAACTATGTCAGGAGGATAATCGAAAGAGGTTCTCCTAAAGATCAATCCACTACGAATTCTTGTATATCTTCATGCACTTAAAATTGATTCATATTACGAGGTTGAAACTTAATCGAGAGAGGAGTTTCTACTAAATAATTGAACTAATAACCAAGTGAATTCGAGAGACTCACTTGAACATTAGAAGTGAATTATCTAGAGTTAAATTCCAAACATGCATATTGCACCTATCCTATTAACCCTATCTTGTCCCCATTGATATCTTCCTTTGCTTACTATTTGCGTTGTTTGTCACTAGTCAATAGTTTAGAATCTTAGTTAATTTAAGTTTTAATCATATAAACCTCAATTATTAATCATCTTGGATAGCAATCTAGCTACAAACTATGATAATATTGTTTAACTCTAATCCCCGTGGATACGATATTATATTATACTATATTCGACTAGCGAGCATATTTAAGTGTGTGTTTCAAGCTCGTCATCCCTTTAATTTAATAAATACTTTATTCATTAAAAGTAGACAATTTTATTGAGAACAATAGAATAAAATTTAAACTAATTTTTTTTCAAGAGTAATAAAATATATATCTTCTATTATATTACAAAAAGAAAGTGGCAGACAAAAGTATTAAACAAAGTAATATGCTAATAAAAATTTCTATTAACAATGCAATAATACTAAATATTGGATAATATAATAAAAAAAATACATAACAAAAAAAATTATTTGATGCATATATAAGTCCGTCTAATTTAATAGAGATTTTATTCATTAAAATTCAGATAATATTATTGAGAACAGTAGAATAAAATTTTTAAAAAAAATATTTCAATAATAATAAAATATATTTCTTATATTGTATTACAAAAAAACTATTTGTAGTAGGGTCAAAATAAATAAAATTTGAGTAAAAAGTACTCACCTTCTAATAAGTTCCCACAATGCTAACATAGGCGTGAAAACGTTGACATGTGTCAACAACTGGCTTTTGCTGCCACATTCGTCAATGAATTTTTACTTTCACTGAGCTTGGTCCTCTTTATGACTACCTTCCTCCGGGTCATAAACCTAATAATTTGAAGCTCTTGGATATGTTATTGAACAATCAAATTAACTGGGAAGGTTATGATCAACTTCTTCCTCAACATATTGTGCTTAAAGTCAATAGCCTCCGGATCCAACTGAAATTATCTACTCCCGATAAAGCAATATGGAGTGCGGATGACAGTGGGACATTTTCAGTGGCCTCAGTCTGGCATTTATTTAGAAGAAAGCAACAAAAGGCTTGAGTTAATGCTATGAATTGGTAGAAAGGTATTCCCTTCAAGATGAACTTCATTGTATGGAGGGCTTTGAGGGACAAGATACCAACTAATGCGAGAGTTTCTAAGTTGGGTTATTCTATATCCTCTAGATGTTGTTGTTGCGGTTCCCTAGGAGTAGAAATTGTTGATCATTTATTCTGCACTGGCTCATTCACAAAGAACATATGGAAAATATTATGTGGTCCTATGGGAATTGCATACAATGATATATCTTTCAGACAACTTATGGTGAATTGGTGGAGGTGCAAGGTAAATAATCCAGTTCAAGCATTCTTTATTAAATGTGTACCTGCCATTGCTTCTTGGAAAATCTGAAGAGCTAGATGCAATACAAAATATGATAATGTTAGAGCTAATGTGAGAAGATCTCTTTCTTTGATTGCTTTCTCTGTTGCACAACTGGTGAACATTCAATTCCAGCAGGTTCAGTTGTGTCCACATTGGGATGATATCAGTCAACTAATGAGGAGCTCAATTAACTTTGAAAAATTCATGGTGGTTAAATAGATCAGACCTACCATACCCTTTCTCAAATTGAACTCTCATGGTAGTTGCAAAGAAGGGAATTGTGGTGGTGGAGGTGTGATTAAGGACAAAAAAGGGTGCCTAATTTTTGCCTACTCCTTATNGGGACAAAAACGGGTGCCTAATTTTTGCCTACTCCTTATCTCTAGGCACGGGTACTAGCAATTGGGCAGAAGCTTTTGCTCTTCATTATGGCATAAAATGGTGCATGCTAAATAGAGTGCAGAACATCAATGTAGGGAGTGATTCCAAATTGCTTGTTGATTGTGTGAATGGACAATGTACAATTTCCTAGAGGATATCTAAAGAAGTTAAGGAGCTTAAAGAATTTAAGATTCAGTCAAGCTATAGTCTTAAGCATTGTTACAGAGAGAGCAATCAAGTTGCTGATAAACTTACCAATTATAGCCATACTCTCGCTCATTCTAAAAATTTTCATGAATTTGCTGAACTCTCTCCTCAAGTTAGAGGCGTGATGAACATGGATAGATGGTCTTTCCGTTCCTTTCGAAGGATCAGATTGAAAAGGGCAACATTTCATTTCAATCACCATGATCATCATGTATTTATATAGTAGTAAGGTAGTTAGTATTAGAGGTAACTTTTTCATAGAATGGAGTATTTATAAATACTTCACAATGTTATTGCCTTCCCAACTCAAATGTATTTACCTCGTCTCAAAATGTAAAAAGGTAGGTGTGTCTATCTTTCAAGATGAACTAGGGAGGAGATGTTGCTACTATCTCAACTCAATGTACTCTTTTGGAGATGAATAACATGCGTTGTTTGTTTTTAAAAAAAACATTCCTCAATGATAAGAATTCTATCGTTATTTGTCCCTTATACAACAACAACAACAACAACAAAAAACCTAGTTTGATCCAATAAATGGGGTCTGGGGAGGGTAGTGCGTACGCATACCTTATCCCTACCTCATAGAGATAGAGAGTTTATTTCCGATAGACCCTCGGCTCAAGGAACAGTGAAGATAAAGAAACCAAGTAGCAACGAATATTAGCAACAATTTAACATGGTAACGGACGTGAATGCCACAACATGCATAATAAAAAACCATAAAAAGGAAATTACAAAAATAGTCCTAGTACTACTGGTCGGCCTAGAAGGAACACACTACTAGCTGTCAGCCTACAGCCCTAATCCTCGACCTCCACACCTTCCTATCGTGGGTCATATCCTCGGTAAGTTGGAGTAATGACATGAGACCAGAGGCGAATTCACGATTTCAAGAGGATGGGTTCACTATTGTGAAGATGCGGATTTAGAATTTATATTTGACGAGTTTAACTTTAGTATCTACCATGTACCCACTACACTTTTGAAATTATAGGTTCAAAATAATATTCTTTTTAAAATTTTAGTGATTTTCACGTATATATCTATACTCCGTGCCAAAAACAAGACCGTCCGGAGTGGGATTTGAACCACAAATTTCATTCGTAGAAGTGCACCCAATGATTATTGCACCATATGAGTCTTTGAGCATGGATTCACGCACATATAATTAAGTAATTTTAAAAACATATAATATTATTATATATTATTTAGGGAGAGGAGTATGGGTTCACGTGAACTCATACCCGAAGACTTAGATACGCCCCTGGACATGTCGTGCCTAATTATCTCTCCCCAATACTTCTTAGGCCCTCAGACCCCTCATGGACAACCTCTCACACCTACTCACCGGAGCATCTATGACTCTCCTCTTCACATACTCGAA
>AWOL01S0148536.1:0-12001 GCA_000715115.1 Nicotiana otophora
GTGTGTGTGTGTGTGTCGATATGTAATATCTCTGCTCTATGAATTCTTATATGGCTTTTAGCAGGATAAATATGACACTCAAGTTGATGTGGAAATGTCTGAAACTGAAGCCCATTCAACACATCTGGTGCCTGAGCTTGAGACTTATTGCTACTTGCTTGTTCTAATATTTCTGATTGATCAGAAAAAATACAAGGAGGTGAGATAAAATGGCTGTCTTTTACTTCAACTTCTCCCTTTTATAAAGATATGTCTACCCAACTTCATGAATCACCGAGAATTTGCTTTACATTCAGGCTAAGGCTTGTTCCTCAGAAAGTATTGTTCGTCTAAAGAATATGAATAGCAGAACTGATGATGTTCTTGCATCGAAGCTCTATTCCTACTACTCTTTAAGTTATGAACTTGCTGGTGATCTCGCCGAAATTCGAGGGTAAGTTTGTTTAAATTTTTTCTGGCTATTACTACTGGTGTTCTTTCTAACTGAAACTATAGTTTACTAACAGTGACCTGCTTGCTTTGTACCGAACTGCAACAGTACGCCATAATAAGTTGAGTCAGGTATGTGAAATATTTGGTTCATGTCTTTGGTGTTTGTTATATACTGAAAACTGTTATAGTTTATTGGCTGGTTAAATCGCAGGAAACACTTCTCAATCTGTTACTGAGAAATTACCTTCACTATAACTTGTATGATCAAGCAGAAAAATTTCGCTCAAAGGCCCACTGTGTTGAAGCTCTTTCAAACCAACAGGTTTGTCGTCTATTTGCTTATGGATTAATTTTGTTGCACTAACGGTGCAAAGAATTTACTGTTTTTACATGTTGTAGCATGTAACATGCCTTATTTTTGAGGTTACTAATCCCACTTCTTGTGAATAGATCGCGTTTAAATTTCTGTGAACTACTTGTCCTCACAATGGCTTCCTCTCCTTTGGATTGCCTTTTCTGTTTCTTTCAGTTCTGTCGATACCTCCTCTACCAGGGAAAGATCAAGACAATTCAGTTGGAGTACACAGATGCCAAAGATTCTCTTGTACAAGCTGTGCAGAAAAGTCCAGTAACTGCAGTTGGTTTCCAAATACAATGCAATAAGTGGGCTATTATTGTCCAGTTATTGCTTGGAGAGATCCCTGAGAGGACTGTATTTACACAGAAAAGAATGGAGAAAGCATTGAGGCCATACTTTGAGCTGACAAATGTAAGTATAGGAGGATCAAATAAATAACTTTGACTTACTCTGAGCTTTATGTTAAATTTTGTAATTACTGTCTTTGCAGGCTATTCGCATAGGAGATCTAGAGCTATTTAAAACAGCAGATGAGAAATTTTCCAGCATTTTCAACCAAGACAGAACAAGTAACTTGATTGTCAGACTCAGACATAATGTCATTAGGGCAGGGCTTAGAAACATCAGCGCTTCGTACTCTCGTATTTCACTGGCTGACATTGCCAAGAAGCTAAACTTGGATTCTGAAAATCCAGTTGATGATGCTGAGAACATTGTAGCCAAAGCAATTCGAGATGGCGCAATTGATGCCACATTAGACCATGCCAATGGATGGTTGGTATCAAAAGCAACTGGGGATGTTTACTCCACAAATGAGCCTCAAATTGCTTTTAACTCAAGAATTGCCTTCTGTCTTAATATGCACAATGAGGCTGTCCGTGCTCTTCGATTTCCACAAAATTTGAGAAATAAGCAAAGTGTGGCGACGTAGAGAGATGCTTCTTAATAGAATCAACATCTTGTAGGATTACCATTTTGAATTAAGTTACATATACTGACAATGTAAAGAATTTTTACAGTATCAATGCAATTTCACTTGATATAGCAAGTTGTTATTCTATTTTTACGTTATCATATCAGACTTGCTATGAAAAGTTACTCACTGTTGTGGATCAACTTGATCTGATGGTTTTTGAACGATTATACAATATCATTGCACAGAACT
Organism: Nicotiana otophora; assembly: GCA_000715115.1. Lineage (NCBI taxonomy): Eukaryota > Viridiplantae > Streptophyta > Magnoliopsida > Solanales > Solanaceae > Nicotiana > Nicotiana otophora. Next base: position 1,956 of record AWOL01S0148536.1, read on the forward strand.
TATTCTTTTATCATTTAAATTTCCAGTAATTATGGGCAACATGTTTTGCATTTTATTTCTTGAAAGAATTCCAAACGAAAAATATCTTTTACTTAAAGCAAACACATATGTCTAGTAAGTACATATGACCCAACAAAACCAGTAACTACCTACTTCACATGATATCTATTTTGGTTATTGTCACGAGGGAGCGAATTTGACAAATATCCTTCAGTACCTCAAGATGTTCAAATAAACTTCGAAGTCTATATGCAATGAAGTAGATGAGTTTGCACAAACATCCTCTTCACCCTTACTTTCTCCATCGGCTTGGGGAAGAGGTACACTGGAGTGCCTTGCAAAATGACTCTGAGAGCAGTCATTCAACCTGCTGAACTCAAACCAAAAGACTTGACGATAGTGCTAACCCTTTCAGCAAAAGTTCTGGATGTTATCTTCTTGCCAGGAACATGAAATGGATTTGACACAGCATCAACATATGCGGCATGAAATTTCCTGAAAAACTGTAAATAATTTCCACCAAAAAGATTAAGCAAGCTGCTATGCTAAAGGCTGAATATCACATACATCACACCAAAGAACATCTGAAACTTAATGTGCTTCAACAGTGTTTCTTCAACATAAAGCCATTGGTATCGTTCAAACAAAGTATTCCCAATTTCCCTCATTCCAGTTTTCATGTAGACGTACTATTTAACCAAATTGCAGGATTAAATTATCTTGTTTGCAGTATTCATTCATGATGATAACAGTGCTTTTGTGTTTTACATTGGGAGACTGGATAGCCATTCTTTTCGCGGCATAAAATACATTAATGTAGTTTTACTAACGAGGGACCACCTTACTGTTTTTTTACTGTGGAAGACTGACCCTTGGACAAAATACAAACTGGTATAGCTGTTTCTGCAACATATCACGCTAGCAACCTGGGACACTAGAATCACTTAGCAGTTCAGACATGAGTAAACTTTGGTTCTACGTTTTTCTACGTAATTTTTTCCTAAGTGCACTTATTTGTACGGATGTGATAACAGTAATATTCTATCATTGCTTCACCCAGTGGCGGGGCCAGAAATTTCATTAAGGAGAGTCAAAATATAAAGAAACAAACTCACCAAGAAGTCAAGGGGCGCCATTATATAGTATATATACATATTTTAAAAAAAATTACAGTATAATTTTCCGACGAAGGGTTGTCGGTTGACACTCCTTTGGTGCATGTGGCTCCGCCACCGGCTTCGCCGTGTTAAACATAGGAGCTATGTCTTCACCCTTTACATGAAAGTTTTCCAATTTGAGGAAATAGCTAATGTTTATATTTCTCTTAAAAAATTGAAATAGCTAATGTCTAGATGAAGATATGTTAACAGCATACCATCATAAAAGAAACCTATCCTAATGAAGTACAATGGAGACTCCGCAAAATTGTAGTTCCCCTTCTGTTTCAAGATACCAGGTAAAACTGGCTCTGACTTCTTTTGCCACACACACAGAGACACACATTAATATACGGATCCACTTGATTTTAGAGAACAAGACTGAACAGCCTCAGACGGACACCGCGAAGAATGATAATATCTGAGAGCTCATCAAAGAGTTACCAGGAACAGGAATGTGAAGGAGACAAGACATCAAATGTAACAAAATGCACTATTAAAGGATCTGAGACACAAGAGGGTTATATTTGTCCGCGTTATTTAGCTGTAAGTTTTGCAGAATATACCTAAATGGACCAAGACAAGATTTTCGGATACTTATTTTCTGTCATAAGCAACAAAGAAGAAAAAAACCTTCCAACAACTTGGTATTTCCGAAATACAAATCAACTCAGAAAAGACGAGAGTAATTCCACTTCTTTCAGATTTTTATCAACCTCGGATCACTAAATCTATTATTTTAACACAAGAATGCATTATGCTTCAATAAGAGCAGATATGTTGGTTTGGAACAGAAAAAGAGGAAGTAATCAACCAATGTAAGAACAAAACAAGGAGAAATCAGCACTTACATTTCTCACATCTGCATCTCGAACATCAAGATCTGTTGTGACCAATATGAGTTTCACCTTTGTATTAGTCAAATAACCATACCTGAAAGATATATAATAGCACACGGAGGAAGACAGGCTTAATGTCAATGATCTTATATATTCCCAAAAGGCTATGTTAAGTGGACTCTGGTACTCAGGGGCGGCCCAAGAAGATTGGTGGCCTAAGACCAATTTTTAATTTGGGGCCTTTCGGAAGGAAAAAAAAAAATATCATAACATCGATGATTCATTCCGATGTTCCTACACATAAAACAACAAAATTTAGTGCAATTGTCGCACAATAACTCACTTAAACCAACAAAATATAGGGCGAGTAATGTGCTAAAAGTATAGAATTTTGGCCTAACATCAGTTGTTAATAGTTTCTTTTATAAATAATTTAGTCTCTCCTAAGATATTGTTGATCTTAGATAATAGAACCAAATTCATATAGATACCTCACTAATGATGTCACTCGTAAAATTTAAATAATGAAAAGTTTTATATTCGCGACAAGGGTTTAGGAGGAGTAATTCTCTTTCTGCATTTTTTGCTCAAACAGTTACATCACTACTAAATTAAAAGTTATCTTGACTTTTTATAAAATATTTTATTTTTTATTTTAACATACCCAATATATTTAGACCCTACCCTAAAGATTGTTGTGAGATGTATTTGATCCAACTTACCTTAATTAAATATATTGGGTTTGAGTCCTGCGGTTAAAAATATCATGTTAAAACGTGTCTTTTACTAGGCCTTACGCGGTACGAATCTAAATTAGTCGGTGTCTCAATACAAATACGAGTAGAAAAACAAAAGAAAAATTTGGGGCCCTCAAAATTTGGGGGCCTAAAGCCTTTGCTTCAGTGGCTTGACACTTGGGCCGCCCCTGCTGGTACTATGGTTCATATTCAGTGCATCTGCAGTTACTCATATGGTATGGGCTACATCCATTTCTAAGCAAGTTTTTGGTGTATCATAAAAAATAATATGAAGCAGCCACACCACACCATACCCATTTTACGCAGATACATTAAGTCAAATCAAGAGTTAAGTATTACTCACACTTTGTAGTTTTCAGTTGGATATAGCAGGCCAAGAAATGTCTCGTTTAGGGTGGAGCTGGATTTTTTTGGATTGTTCACTGTAATAAGCAACAGATGAGTTGTCAAAAAGAAACCAGATGCTAACCGAGCGTCAAGATATGTTAATTAACTAAGTTTCCACTAAAAGGAATATTTGGCTACAAATATACAAGTTCATAAAGTACAATCAAGCATGAGAACTCAATAGGTCCAGTAGTAGGTAGTTAAACAGTCCGTTGTTTAGGGTCCGACTGTCCAATATTCCCTAATAACCCCTAAGACTTTAGTCATGAAGCTGCAATAGGTCATGATCATGATTTTGTTTAGGATAAACAGCTCCATTTGCAGCAGCTTCTTTTAGTTTCCACACAATACAATACAAGAATCAAATCTAACAAGTGTATGCCTTGCCAAGAGACTTAAGATACTAAAGTTACTGCTGCCATTCAGTAATGTAAAACCTAATAGTGGTCCACTATGATTAACTTAGATTAATTTAATTGCATTGGTTAGAATAAGTAAAAATTCAAATTAAAAGTAATGAAAGACAGCGTCTTTAGTCTCAGAAAAGCAGATACCAGTATCAATCTACCCATTTTTGACCGAAATCTTACTGAAAATACTTCTCTTTACAATCTAAGGAAGAATCTCCCGAATGAACTAAAACTAATCAGCCATGACTAGTTCTAACTATGCGCATTTTGCCTCAAAAAGCCCTAACAACAACAACAACAACAACAATCGTGTGATTATGGGAAGGGTAGCTTGTACGCAGACCTTAACCCTACCCTGGGATAGAGAGACTGCTTCCAAAATGACCCTCGGCATCCTTCCTTCCAAGAACTCCCCACCTTACTCTTAGGGTGACTCGAACTCACAACCTCTTGGTTGGAAGTAGTTGGTTGGAACTGGAGGGTGCTTACCTAAAAAAGCCCTTAAGAACTTTCCAAATCCATACAAATCATAGCTAAATCAATTTTTTTTTTTATAAAGCTAAATCGAGTTTTTTCTCTTACAGCCAAATCGAGTGATGCGAAATTTCAACGAGTCAAGTCAAATGATATACTAAAAAAATAAGCTAGATCAGCAAAAACAGATGATGAATAAGAACCTCTTTCATCGACAACATCAAGGGAGCAGTGAACAATGTGATGAAGCTTTAGGGCATCATCCGCTTCAGTGAAGCTCTGTATATAAAGCGGATTGTTCTGTCCATCGGACGAAAATCAATAAAATTGCACAATATTTGGCTAATTAAGTTCTAAAAAGAAGAAAGAGATAGAAAATTGAAAGAAAAGAAACAAATTGCTGGGGAAAAATGGGAGTACCTGGTGACCGACGACGGCGACGCAAACGATCATCTTCTCCGACGGGAATATCACCGAAAAGAAGAGTTTTACAGTGTTCCCAGCTGTGAACCTGGTAATTCAAGGGACAAAAAATTATGAGTCCTTTTTTTGTTTAACTTAAGATTTTTCAAAAATATTTAACACTATGTCATTTTGAAAAATCAATTAGTTTTTCTTAAACTACGAATTATTTAATTACTTATAAGCTTGTTATAATTACTACTCTTATGCAGTTTTAAGTAAGTCCTTAAAGTAAAGGATTATGAAATAAATGGCTGAATTCAAATGTTTGACGGTATATTCGGACCTATTAATTTTTTAGAGTTTAAATTTTATGCATGGTTAATGTACAAATCTTTCAAGTAATTCCAAAAGTTGTAATTTCAAAGGTAACTGCATTGATTTTAGTTTCTCATATAATTATAATAACAAAAATATATTAAAGATAAGTTGACTCGTGGATATACCTAGGGGTGTCAATGGATATTTAAAAACCGACTAAACCGATCGAATCATACCGTACCGAACCGATTTTTAGGTTTCTTTTAATAAAAATCGTAGGTTTTTATATATTTCTATAATTGTACCGATAATTAGGATATGTTTTCTAATTTATGAAAATAAACCGAGAAAATATCGAAACATAACAAATAAATTTACATGTAAAAAATATATTTATATATTAAGTTTAAAAATAATAAAGCATTAAATTTTTTCGTGGGACTTGGAATTATGAACACGGTTATAAGTCATAAAGTAATTAAACTCAAAATCCTAATTCCCAACCTATTATGCTACTCATGTTATCCTAATTTCATTTCGTATGATTTAGATTTATTTTTTAAAATATTTAATCTTTTCTAGATTTCATTCTTGAGTTCCAACTTGGTTAATATCTTTTCCACTCGTGTGATTTATATTTTCTTTGTCTTTGCTTAATGTCTTTTATGCTATTGTAGAATAGTTAATGAATCTATACTTTCACCATCTTTCATGTTCTTAATCCATCACCCTTTAAATAGTAAAAATGTATAGAGAGTTTTGCTAAATTCTATAAAAGTACGTATGTTATTGCATTCTACTTCTACTACTTTTACATGACATTTAGAAAATACCGAAACTTAACCGAACCGTACCGATACCGAAGAGAAACCGGCATGATTGGGACGGTTTTGAAAAGTCTAATTTTGGTTATACATAATAGAATAATCGAAAAATTAGTATGGTACTAATTTTATAAAATAACCGGCCGAACCGAACTGTTGACACCCCTAAATGTACCTATAGCCGTCAAAGCGGGCTTGGCCCGTGAGGCCAGCTCAATCTAGCCCGCTACTTGAGTAGGTTTGGGCTAGAATTTTTTGAGTCCATTTAAAACTGAGGCTTATAAGTCCTCCAAGACAGCCCCCTGGCCCTTGAGACTTGACCGAGGTTGGGCCTAGGCCGGCCCGTGGCTAAAAATTAATTAAATTCAAATTAACTAACTATTAAATATTTAATATTTTAAAAAACTAAAAACTAAAAAAATCATTAACTATAATCCTCATTCCTTGACCCTAGATTGCTCATCTATCCTTCTATATCAAATAGGATTTAGATTTTTGACATGCATGTAATATGATAAAATTAGTTTTTCTTTTGCTTAACTAATAACGAACTTGAAAAGTTTTAGGTGGCCAATAATAATCTTTTTTTCAAAAGAAAATATTACGTCAAGTGGCCAATAATCAGTTTAGATTACTTTAATATATTATTAATATATAAACCGCTCTTCAGTATAGAAAAAGATAAATTTTAAATACAAAAAATAAATTGACCACTAGCAAATTTCATGAATTTTAAAATTTTGATGGACTATAATGATGAAATCAACAAATGATGTTAATCCTAAATTAAAAAAACTAAGCATATAAATTTATTGAATCAATCCCTGAATATGAGGAAAATGAAAGAAAAGTATTAAGAAAATATTCATGTAACTTTAAAACAGAAGAGCTAGAGATATACGGAATTTACATTTCAATTACGAGTTTTCTCGTCAAATATCAAGTTTTTTGTATGCTCTAATCAAGTAGAAGTTGTTTACATGATTAATCGACTATGTCACAAAAAAATATTTAAGGATTTAAAGAATTTTTTTTTTCTAAAAAAAATTGAAGGGCCGGTCCACCTTAACCCGCGACCCTCTTAGGGCTAAGTTGTTATGGCCATTTTAAGGCCCATTCAATGGCGAGCCGGCCCATCCTAGTCCACCAAATTTAAAAGCCCACGAGACTTGGGTCGAGTTGGGCTGAGCTGACCCGTTTTGACAGCTCTAGAGGTACCGGTACGCTAAAATTATTTATTTTTCCAGCTTATTCATTAAATTCTAACGTCTTTTACGATTTTCTCTTAATGTTAACGTCAAAATCAGAGAAGTTCCACATTCAAACATTGTGAACCTTCTAAAAAATAATTCTTCGCCTCAAATATCCGGGATCTTGTGACCTTTTTCTGCTTAAACAGTATAAAAAAATATTTTAAATTCTTAATACTCTCGTTTATAAGTATCTAATAACCCTATAAAGTTTTTGTTATTTTAAACAACAAAGAAAAATAGTAGTGTAGACAATAGATTGCGTCGAGAAAATAAAATCAGGCCGAAAAATATTGTAACAATCGTAGTATTTTATTTCAAATATTTGAGTGTACAATCTCTATGAATCATCCGATTCTTCTTTTCAGTAATAAATAAATTCAAGGGCCTTTGAGCTTGATCTTGAATATGTAGTTGTCGCCACGAATGATGATCTTGTTCTTGAGCTTTAGCTTGGTTGCTTGAACTTGACCTTGATTTGTTCTTCGTTCTTGAGCTTGAACTTGATTTTTTCTTCGTTCTTGAACTTGAACTTGATTGTTTGGAGCTTGAAACTTGTATAGGAATTTGCAGTGTTTGATCCACGAGCTCTCTCTTGCTTCTTGTTATAACTTTTAGGGTTTTTTCTGGGTTATGAAGACCCCTATTTATAGTTGTGGAAGGGAGTAGTTATGATAAGAACAAACTCTTTCCGACCAATCAAATTGAAGTGTGACATGACCGCATTTGATTGGTCAGAACATGTCACATGCACACGTGGCGCGATTTTATTGGCCTTTTAATGTGACTTGGCATGCCTTGTCATTTTGACACGTGACATGATCCTGTTGACTCTTCCGCTTGATTTGGCGTGCCACGTCATTTGACATGTGGCACCAACTCGGGCTTCTAGGAAGATGACATCTTGGGCTTAGTGAAATGGGTTCATTCCTTGTAGCCCAATTAAATGGGCTAGCCTAATAGGTTCGGACATATTTATTTAACCTATATGTATTAGGCTTATATATTTAATTCAATTATATTAGCCCATTATATTTATTTAACCTAAAATATATTTAATTGAGATTAAATCTAAATTTCTTATGAATTTAAATTCAATAAAATTTTAATTGCCTACAAGTAGTACACGGAATGTTATGTTTTGAAAATTAAAGGACAAAAAAGTTGAAGTTAAGCGTTTCATAAGCTATTTTGCCTTTTTTTTTTTAATTTGTTTTTTAAAAAGTACTAAATTCACAAGTCATATCATAATGATAAGACTGCTATTAGCCTAGTACTATATTCTTCTTCTTGCAATTTTTATGCACATATCAACTCCCCCTTCAAAAGTGTTTTTACAGTTTCCTATTTTGGCTTTTTGAAGTCAACGTGAACAAATGTTTGCTCAAATGAGTGGTCTCCCAATAAGTCAGTAAATGAAAATTATTTTGGAGCAAAGTAAATGAAAATTATTTTTGGCAAATTAGGCAACGAAGCCACCTCTCACGCTTTTTAGTTATTCTTGTTTAATTCCTGTTAAATTAATTTTATTTTTTAAGTTTTATGTATTAATTTCGTAATAGGTATTGTTTTTACTAGATTCCTCCTTTACGTGTATGTAATCAATTAATCACCCTTATGATAATAACTTTGCTATTCTTGGAACTATCTTTCCTTTTATTATGTCATTTTATTAGTTATTGAAAAATGTGATTTTCGTCCTTTCGTTATAATTTTTTTCATAAAAGACTCTAATTTTGTTTTATGCAAAGTTAGTAAATCTTTTTTCTTGTCTTAATTAAAAACTCAAATACACAAAACTGAAGCTTTTTTCTTTCATTTAATTTTTATCTAATATTCATAAAAAGTGCTTATTTTTTGTATGAATCTTATGCATTATACTAATACATAATTTTGATATCGCAAAAATATATAAAAATTACTTATTACTTCGATAACAAACTTAGATGTAAATCAATAAGAAATCAACAAACATATGCAAACCTTGAACCAATAAAAAAAAAAAAAGAGAAAAAACTTTTGATTACCCCTTCCCTCAAATAATATACTTAACTTGATGAGGGATATTCATTTCGTAACAAAATTGTTTTGCTTCTTCCAATCTATTAAGAAAAGTATTATCCCTTTTTCAGCAGGAACGATATTCTAAGCGGACATTAAAAAAAATTTAAAAGCATAAATAATTAGAATATTTCAACAGATAAAATTAATAAACATAAATAATAAATCACGTATAAGCGTCATTGTCAAAAGAAGAAAAGGCGAGGGTAATTGAGTAATTTAAAGACGACTTATACCATCAAAAAGACTTATACGGCACGTAATGACAATTTTGCCCCTCACCTCACGGCTTGGTTCTTGGCTCTTTTCACCGCTTTAGCTCATTCATCAGACTTTGAAGAATATACATTTTAATTTAAATACACATATAAACACACACATTCACGATCAATAGACCGTGGAAGAGATAGCCGTTCATTTCCGAATGCAATCNGAACCTTGAACCAATAAAAAAAAAAAGAGAAAAAACTTTTGATTACCCCTTCCCTCAAATAATATACTTAACTTGATGAGGGATATTCATTTCGTAACAAAATTGTTTTGCTTCTTCCAATCTATTAAGAAAAGTATTATCCCTTTTTCAGCGGGAACGATATTCTAAGCGGACATTAAAAAAAATTTAAAAGCATAAATAATTAGAATATTTCAACAGATAAAATTATTAAACATAAATAATAAATCACGTATAAGCGTCATTGTCAAAAGAAGAAAAGGCGAGGGTAATTGAGTAATTTAAAGACGACCTATACCATCAAAAAGACTTATACGGCACGTAATGACAATTTTGCCCCTCACCTCACGGCTTGGTTCTTGGCTCTTTTCACCGCTTTAGCTCATTCCTCAGACGTTGAAGAATATACATTTTAATTTAAATACACATATAAACACACACATTCACGATCAATAGACCGTGGAAGAGATAGCCGTTCATTTCCGAATGCAATCGCAATAGCTTCCAGCTTCGTGTCCTTTCTCATATGCTAACTCTCCGATTCCGAAGGTATGTTCGTTTATATTCAAATTCCTAAGGCATTGACGTTGTTGAAATTGAATGGATAAATAGATGATATTCTTATTGCTTGCTCTAAACATTTTTAGCGTTTATTCAGTTGGATTTTGTTGTTTTTGATGTATGCGGAAATCTATTGGTTAAATGTGTGTTT
>AWOL01S0148555.1:9364-28962 GCA_000715115.1 Nicotiana otophora
CGAACTGCCTCAATCTTCTTGGGATCCACCTTAATACCTTTTCCTGATACAATATGCCCCAAGAATGCCACAATATCTAGCCAAAACTCACACTTGGAGAACTTAGCATATAGCTTCTGTTCTCTCAATGTCTGAAGTACCACTCTCAAATGCTGCTCGTGCTCCCCCGGGCTACATGAGTAAATCAAGATGTTATCAATGAAGACAATAACAAAAGAATCAATATAAGGCCTGAACACCCGGTTCATCAGATCCATAAATTCCGCTGGGGCATTAGTCAAACCAAAGGACATCACTAGAAACTCATAATGGCCATATCTAGTACGAAAGGTCGTCTTCGGAACATCTGAGTCCCAAATCTTCAACTGATGGTACCCTAACCTCAAGTTGATTTTTGATAATACCCTAACACCCTGTAACTGGTCAAATAAATCATCGATACACGACAACGGGTATTTGTTCTTGATGGTAACCTTGTTCAACTGGCGATAATCAATGCCCATCCGTATCGTCCCATCTTTCTTCTTCATAAATAATACTGGTGCACCCCAATTTGATACACTGGGTCTCACAAACCCCTTTGCTAACAACTCCTCGAGCTGCTTCTTTAACTATTTCAGAGCCATACGGTACTGTGGGATAGATATAGGCTGGGTGCCTGGAGCCAAATCAATACAGAAATCAATAGCACGATCTGGCGGCATGCTTGGAAGGTCAAAAGAAACACATCGGTGAACTCTCGAACTACTGGCACTGAATCGATCGTCGGAGACTCTGCGGTGGTGTCCCGAACATAAGCTAGATAAGCCAAACAACCCTTTTCGACCATATGTCGAGCCTTCAGAAAAGAGATGACTCGAACCGAGGAACCCTTCCACTCCAATCTCGGTAATCCTGGCATCGCTAAGGTAATAGTCTTGGCATGACAATCAAGGATGGCGTGATATAGGGATAACCAGTCCATGCTCAGGATGACCTCAAAGTCGATCATATCAAGCAACAGAAGGTTCGCTCTAGTATCGTAACCACAGAATGTGACCACACTGGACTGGTAGATCCGATCCACAACCATAGAATCGCCCACAGGAGTGGACACATAAACAGGAGTACCCAAGGACTCACGAGGAATATCCAGAAAATGAGCAAATAGAGATAACGCATATGAATAGGTAGACCCTGCATCAAATAATACCGAAGCATCCCTACCGTATACAGAAATAATACCTGTGATTACGACATCTGAGGCCAATGCATCTGGTCTGGATGGAAAAGCATAGAATCTGACTGGAGCGCCGGCGGGCTAGCCTCCGCCTCACTGAATAGTAGCTGACTGGCCTCCCCATGCCTGACCTCCACCTCTAGGACGCCCCCTGCCATCCTGCCCTCCACCTCTGGGCGGCTGGACAGTCAGTAATGTAATCAAAAACTGTTGACCCTACTGCATTGCCTTGCCCCAAAGCCTAGGGCAGAATCTCCTCATGTGATCGAGATCTCCGCACTCAAAACAGCCCCTCGGTGCGGTGATCTGCTGCCCTGATGGCCTATAGACCCACTGGAAGAAGCCTGAATAGCTGGTGGGCGGTATGAACTCTTCGGCATGGCACTAAAATAGGAGATGGAAGAACCCTGGTGACCTGAGTATTCACCGAAAGAATCCTGGATGGCTGGCGGGCGATAATAACTCTCTGGTGTGGCGCTAAAATAGGGATGCGTTGGAGCACCTCGAGGAGGTGATGGTGATGAATATGGGGGCCTGCTAGGCTGACCGCTCCCAAACTGACCTCTGCCCTTAGCCTAGGCACCTCTAAACTCTCCATAGAAACGGGCCCTCTTGTCCTGCTGCATCTGCTCTCTCCCTCTCTGACGGTAGCCCTCAATCCTCCAAGCAATCTCCACTACTAGCTCCCCATCTCAATCTCTCGGGCCATATTGGCCCTAATACCGGAGTGCAGCCCCGCAACAAACCTCCGCACTCTCTCTGCGTCCGTAGGAAGTATCATAAGTGCATGGCGAGACAACTCAGAAAACCTCGCCTCATAGTCGCTCACTGACATCTGACCCTGCTAAAGCTGATCAAACTGGTACCGCAACTCTTTCCTCTCGGAGGGTGGAATATACCTGTCCAGGAAAAGCTGTGCGAACTGGCCCCAAGTCATGGGAGGAGAACCCGTTAGTCTGCCAAGAATATAAAACTGCCACCATCTACGAGCCCTGCCCTCTAACTAAAAAGTAGTAAAGTCAACCCCATGAGACTCCAGTATCCTCATGTTGGGCAGTATGTCCCTGCACCTATCAATGAAATTCTGGGCATCCTCATGACGCTCGCCTCCGAAGACAGGAGGGTGTAGCCTAGTCCATCTATCCAATAACTTATGCGGCTTGCCGGCCACAGCTGGTCTAGGATCAGGCGCAACTGCTGCTACTGGCTGGGTTCCGGCCACGGGTAGTGTACCTGGGGTCTGATATACAGCAGCTGCGTGCCCAGGAGCCTGAGCAGTAGGGGTTTGTACTCCCCCTCCTACCTGAGATGTGGTAGGGCCCGCTGGAAATAAATCATCCTGAGTCATGGTGTCCATGAACCGCATCATACGGCCCATGACCTCCTGAAAGCCCGGCGCTGTCATGAAATCTACCGTGGCTGGTTCTGCGACAGGCACCTCGCCCTGCGCCTCAATAATGGGATCCTCCACTGGATCCGTTGGTGGTGCTACTAGGGCAGCTCTAGGACGCCTCTTCCCCTACCTCGGGCCAGTGCCCTCCCCCCGCCTCTGGCTTGTCCTCTAGCAACGGGGGAAGCACTCCCTCCTGGGTCTGGAATGTCCGTCGTATGCGTCCTCACCATCTGTGAGAGAATAGAAGAAGGAAATTTAGCATACCATCAAGAGTACGATATGAGATGAATAATGATTAGTTTCCTAACACCCTATAGCCTCTCAAAGATAAGTACAGATGTCTCCGCACCGATCCGCAAGACACTACTAGGCCTGCCCATAACTTGTGAGACCTACGTGAACCTAGTGCTCTCATACCATGTTGTCACGGCCCAACTCCATGTCAGGCCGTGATAGCGTCCAATACCGTTGCTAGACAAGCCAACATCGAACAACTTAGTAATTTCCCATTTTTATTAAGCAATTCCAACGTCTAACTTTACTTAAATTTAAAGCATTTCATAAATAACAGATTTTAAAGTAAACCAATGGAAACATTTAAAAGCAGTTATAACTATTGAACTACAACCCAAACATCAAAGTCTACTAACATGTGCCAAGCTCTAGTGTCGCAAGTATGTGGGCAACTAGTAGAATATACAAAAGATAACTATCCTACTGTCTGAAACAGAATAGACAGATAAAGGCAAAAGAGAAACTCCGGCATGCTGTTGAACGGCTCAGGAGGGGGCAGCTCACCGTGAAGTCTCAGTCCAAGATCAGGTATGCGCGTCGGGCGGGTTATTAGATGCACCAACCTCAGATCCTGTATAATTAAGTACAAAAGCGTAGTATGAGTACATAAACAATATGTACCCAGTAAGTATCCCGCCTAACCTCGAAGAAGTAGTGAGGAGGGGTCAACTTGACACTTACTAGGGCCAATAGTAATGTAATTAAAGTATTATGCTAAGTATAGATATCATGAATAATACTGACAGTTCAATAACGGGAAGAGATAAGTTCTTCTTTCAAAATTAAAATTTCAATTTCGGTCATATTATTTAACAACTTACATTTCAAGGAATTTAAGTAGTATAAATCACGGAGAGTTCCAAATAATTAACATGCACAATTATGCCGAGGTCATACGGCCCGGTCCAACATAATAATAAATTTTACACTGCCGAAGGGTCGAACGACGCGAACGATAGATGCATCTATTTACTACCGAGGCGCTCGGCCCGATCCACAAATAATAATTTATTTTCAAGAAAACACACATTTCCCATTTACAGTCAAGTATTTCATACAAATCCTTAAGTAAGTGAGTATAACCTTCTATAATTATTATATCAACTTTCAGCATGATTTAAGTGATTATATTAGCAAGTAAGGACGCAAGCATTTCAAATATGGTATAATACGAGTCCTAAACTTCCCGGACTATAACATGATAGTAGCTACGTACGGAATCTCATCACCACATATGCACGCATCCCCCACAGATAGGTACAACAATTTATTTAATTCACATATGGGGTTGATTCCCTCTTACAAGGTTAGAAAGGAGATTTACCTCGTCTCAAAGCCTACTTCCCATTTCAAGAACGCGCTTAAACCTCCGAATTTGACGCCAAACAACTAGAAGCTAGTCAAACATTATATAAACTAATCAATCTATACTCAAACGTTTTATAATTCGACCATTTAAGTGATTACCCAACCTAAATTGCAAGATTCCTAAAATTCACGCCCGAGCCCACATGCTTGGATTTCGGAATTATTTAAAGAAAGTTGTTACCCATAACCTTACGAACATAAATATATGATTTTTACTAAATTCCATAACAAATTTTGTGGTTAAATCTCATTTTTATCAAAAACCTAGGTTTTCACCTACAGCGATGATATTTACTAATTTACATGTTATAATCTACCCATAAACTATGTATTTAACTGACATTAAGTAGAAATTACTTACCTCACAAAGCTAAGTCGAAATCCCCTCCTTCAAAGCTCTCAAATCGCCCAAGAGTGAGAGAGAATGTGATAAAAATGGCCTAAGTCAGTATTAAATGAACCCTCACTGCTCAACGACTTTTGCACCTGTAGTGCCTTGGCCACATTTGCAGTCTCGCACCTGTGGCAATTGCTTCGCAGGTGCGCTTTTCCCCCAACTGGCCAGTCTCCGCATTTGTGGACAAAAGGGGCAGCTTCTTCGGGCCTAGTCGCACCTGCGACCACATCTCTGGCACCTGCGGTCATGCAAGTGCGCCCAATCTTCCGCATCTGCAGTTCCTGGGTTGCCCCTGATCTCTCACTTCTGCGGCTTATGCCTCGCACCTACGAGCCCGCACCTGCGGCTGGCCAAGTACAAGTGCGATTATGACAGAACCATGATGCTTCAGCTATTGCTTCCCAAATCCAAACTTGGTCCGAGCCTCATCCGATTTATACTCGGGGCCCCCGGGTCCCCGCCCGAACATATCAACAAGTTTGGAATCATAAAATGGACTCGCTCAAACACTCGGGACGCCTGAAACAACATTAAAACTAAGAATCACACCCCAAAACCAATTGAATCAAACTTAAGAACTTCAAGTTTTTCAATTTACTTCCAATGCGCCGAAACGTACTTAATCTACTCGGAATGACACCAAATTTTACGTGCAAGTCTTAAATGATATTACGGAAATATTTCCGGTCTCGAAATTTCGTTTGGACCTCGATATCACCAAAAACCGCTCCAAACCAAATTCAAAGAACTTCAAAGTTCTTCAATAACCAACTTCCACTATTAGGCGCCAAAATGCTCCCGGATAATCCAAAACTCGATCCGAACATACGCCCAAGTCCGAAATTACCATACAAACCTATTGGAACCGTCAAATCCCAATCCGAGGTCGTTTACCCAAAATGTTGACCGAAGTCAAACTTGGCCTTTTAAGCCAACCTTATGGAACCAAGTATTCCTATTTCAACCTAAACTCTTCCAAATCCCGAACCAACCATACCCGCAGGTCATAAATCAGTAAAAATAAATGCGAAAAGTCTTATATAGGGGAACAAGGTTCTAGAAAGTAAAACGATCGGTTGGGTCGTTACATGCCCGTCAAATATATAATATATATGTACAATTTATATATATTATATGAACAATCATGTATCATTAGTGTATGTTTTGTGTATATATGCTAAAAAAAGAAATAATAACTGTCTATCTGTATGAAGATCCTAAAAATTGTAGTCTAATATTTAGCATATGTTTATTGGGCCCCCCCGTAGCATGGGCTATCGGTTACTAGTAATATTAATAAGAGAGAACCGTGAGGAGCTTCTGGTTCATGTAAATTTACGAAAAACTCCATACAATTTCAGTTTATTGTTGTTTTGCCCCTAGACTTGCTGCTCAGTTGACTGAAAAGCCAGTACTCCTATTTTCTATAATTTTGTATTATCACTTTTATTCTCGCTGAAAATTATTTATATTCGGTAGCCGAAAAAGTGTATCAAAATTGTATAATTATTGTATATAACATACAATATATATATATATATATATATATAAAAAATATATACTTTTTCGACTATTATTTTAAGAGCAGTACAATATCATTTTTCTTATAATTTTTGTTGTGTCCTGGTCATGGATAGAGTTGCAGACCTTTTTGGAAGTTTAATTTTGCCCCTCCTTTGCACTTTATTACAATAAATGTACATATACACTTTCGTAAATCCCAGAGGTACACAAGCCTTCTTTCAATACCTAAAATGGCATCATAGTTGCTAATGTCACATGAAAGTGACACATGCTTTCACAAATTTTCAATTGACATCTCCAACTTATTTTTGGCACTTATGCTACAAACTTTTTTCTTTTCGAAAGTAAATTTCAAATTTGGAAATCGACCCAAATTTTATTTTTTTGTCCTAAAATGTCAAAAAATAAGACACAGTCATGCTGAAGTCGTCACTATTGTTCATTATGTCATTTTTTATACCCCGCAAAAATTTTAGGCGATTCGATTCCGGTATCCCGAATTCATGCAAATGGCGTGGACTATGCACAAGAAAATTTAGAATCAACCCGAATTTCAAATTTTTTGCCCTAAAATGCCAAAAAACGAGGAACGGTCATGCCGAAGCCATGACTATTGTTCATTAGGTTATTTTTATGGCCTCACAAATTTTAGGCGCTTCCGATCCGATAGTCTGAATTCATGCATGCGGTGTAGACTATAACACACGAAAATTTGAAAATCAGTCAAAATTTCTATTTCTTAGCCCTAAAATGCTAAAAAATGAACGCTCATGTCGAAGAAATGATTAATTTTTATTAGGTCATTTTTTATGGCCCCGCAAAATTTTAGACGATTCGGATTCGGTAGCCCGAATTCATGGAGATGGCGTGGACTAGAGCACACAAAAATTTGGAAATCAACCAGAATTCTAGTTTTTTGCCCTAAAATGCCAAAAACGAGGAATGGTCATGCAGAAACCCTCAAAATTTTAGACAATTCGAATCTGGTAGCCCGGATTCATGGAGATAGCACACGAAAATTTAAAAATTGACCCGAATTCTAATATTTTTGTCATAATATGCCAAAAAATGAAGAACGATCATGCCAAAGCCATGACTATTATTTATTAGGTAGATGGCCCCCTAAAATTTTAGACAATTCGATTCCGGTAGCCCGGATTCATGCATATGGGGTGGATTATAGCACACAAAAATTTAGAAATCGATCCGAATTCTAATATTTTTGCCTTAAAATACCAAAAGACGAGGAATGGTCTTGCCAAATCTATAACTATTGTTCATTAGGTAATTTTTATGGCCCCGTAAAATTTTAGGCGATTCGAATATGGTAGCCCGGATTCATGCAGATGGTATGGATTATAGCATACAAAAATTTAGAAATCGGCTGAATTCTAGTTTTTTTGCCCCAAAATGCAAAAACACGAGGAACTGTCTTGCCGAAGCCATGACTATTTGTCATTAGGTTATTTTTATGGCCCCATAAAATTCTAGGCAATTCGAATTCGGTAGCCCGCACTCAAGTAGATGACGTTGACCGTAGCACTAGAAAATTTAAAAATCCGCTAGAATTCTAGTAATTTGGCCATAAAATGCCAAAAAACGAGAAACGATCATGCTGAAGCCATGACTATTGTACATTAGGTTATTTTTATAGCCCCGTAAAATTTAGGCGATTCGGATCATGTAGACCGCATTTATACAGATGACATGGATTATATCACTTGAAAATTTAGAAATTGGCCCGCATTCCAGTTAATTTGCCCTAAAATATCAAAAACGAGGAATGGTCATACCGAAACCATAATTATTGTTCATTAGGTAATTTTTTATGGCCCCGCAAAATTTTAGGCGATTCGAATCCGGTAGTCCGGATTCATGCAGATGGCATGGACTATGGCATACAAAAATTTAGAAATTGGTCAGAATTCTAGATTGTTTGCCCCAAAATGCAAAAAAAAATGAATAACTGTCTTGCCGAAGCCATGACTATTTGTTCATTAGGTCATTTTTTGTGGCCCCATAAAATTTTAAGCGATTCGGTTCTGATAGCCCGAATTCATGCTGATGGCATGGACTATAACACAAAAAATTGATAATCAACCCGAATTCTAATATTTTTTGTCATAAAATGGCAAAATATAAGGAACGGTCATGCCGAAGCCATGACTATTATCATTAAGTAATTTTCGATGGCCCCGCAAAATTTGAGACAATTCGCTTCCGGTATCCCGTATTCATGCATATGGGGTGGACTATAGCACATGCAAATTTAGAAATCGGTCCGAATTCTAATTGTTTTGCCCTAAAATACCAAAAGACGAGGAACGATCTTGTCGAAAGCCATAACTATTATTTATTAGGTATTTGTTATGGTCCAGCAAAATTTAAGGCGATTCGAATTCGGTAGCCCGAATTCATGCAGATGGCGTGGACTATTAGCACACGAAAATTTACGAATCTGTTCGAATTTTAGGTTTTTGGCCCTAAATGTCAAAAGGTGAGGAACGGTCATGCCGAAACTATGAGTATTGTACATCAGGTCATTTTTGTTGTCCCCAAAAAATTTTAGGCGATTCACATCTGGTAGCTCGGACTCATGCAGATAGCGTGGACTATATAGCACGCAAAAATTTTGAAATCGGCCTGAATTCTAATTTTTAGCCCTAAAACGTCAAAAACCGAGGAACAATCATACTGAAACCATGACTATTGTTCATTAGGTCATTGCTAGTGGCCCCGCAAAATTTTAGGCAATTCTAGCACACGATTACTTTTGAATTGGCCCGAATTCTAATTTTTTGGCCCTAAAATGCCAAGAAATGAGGATCTGACTATTGTTCAGTAGGTCATTACTGACGATCCCATAAAATTTTAGGCGATTCGGATCCGGTAGTCCGGATTCATGCAGATGACGTGGATTGTATCACACGAAAATTTGGAAATTGACCCGGGATTCATTCTTTGGACCTTAAATGCCAAAAACCGAGGAACGGTCATACTGAAACCATGACTATTGTTCATTAGGTCATTTTTAGTGGCCCCGCAAAATTTTAGGCAATTCTAGCACACGGAACATTTTGAATCAACCCGAATTCTATTGTTTTGCCCTAAAATGCCAAAAAATAAGGAACTGACTATTATTCAGTAGGTCAATTTTTATGGCCCCACAAAATTTTAAGCGACTCGGATCTAGTATCCTGGATTCTTGTAGATGGCATGGACTATAATATACAAAAATTTTAAAATCTATCTCAAATTGTTTGGCCCTAAAATACCCAAAAATAATAAATTGTCATGCCGAAGCCATGAATATTATTCATTATATCATTTTTTATGTCCCCATAAAATTCTAGGCGATTCGAATCCGGTAGTCCGGAATCATGCAAATGGCGTGAATTATTATAGCACAGAAAAATTTAAAAATGGACCCGTCCATTTCTTTGCTCTAAAATGCCAAAAAATGAGGAACGGTCATCTAAAGCCTTGACTATTATTCATTTGGTCATTTTTGATAGCCTCAAAAGTTTTTAGGCGGTTCAGATCCGATAGCCCAGATTTATGTAGATGGTGTGAACTATATATCGGCCTGAATTCCAGTGTTTTAGCCCCAAAATATCAAATAATGAGGAACGGTCATGCCGAATCCATGACTATTGTTAATTACATCATTTTTGATGTCCTTGCAAAATTTTAGGCTAATCGGATCCGATAGCGTGGATTATACCACACGAAAATTTTGGAATGGACCGAATTCTAATTTTTTGGCCCTAAAATACTAAAAAGGAGTAACAGTCATGTCGAAGCCATGACTATTGTTTATTAGGTCATTTTTATTGCCTCGCAATATTTTAGGCGATTCGAATCCGATAGCTAGTATTCATATAGATGAGGTAGACTATAGCATACGAAAAATTTGAAATTAGCCAGAATTCTAATTGTTTGGACCTAAAATGCGAAAAAACGAGGAGGAGTCATGGCGAAAACCTAAATATTATTTATTAGCTCATTTTTATGGCCCCACAAATTTTAGGCGATTTTGATCATGTAGCCCAGATTCATGAAGATGGTGTGGACCAGAGTACATGAAATTTGGAAATTGGCCCCAATTCCAATTGTTTTCACTAAATGCAAAACAAAAAACGAGGAATGATCATGTCAACGCCATGACTATTGTTCATTAGGTCATTTATGATGGCTCCGAAAAATCTTAGACGATTTGTATCTGATAGCCTGGATTTATGTAGATGGTGTGGACTATAGCATACGAAAATTTAGAAATCGGTATGAATTCTAGATTTTGGGCCCTAAAATGCGATAAAACGAGGAATGGTCATGCCAAAGACATGATTATTATTTATTAGGTCATTTTTATGAACCCGCATAATTTTAGTCAATTCGTAACTGGTAGCACGCATTCATGCAGATGGCGAGGCCAATAGCACACAAACAATTATAAATTGGTCCGAATTCCAATTATATGGCCCTAAAATTCCCAAAAAAGGAGGAACGGTCATGCAGAACCCATGACTATTATTCATTAGGTCATGTTTATGGACCCCGCAAAATTTTAGGCGATTCGAATCTGGTAGCCCATATTTTTACATATGGCATAGACTATCGCACACGAAAATGTAGAAATCGGCTAGAATTCCAGTTTTTAGCCCTAAAATGGAAAAAAATAAGGAACGGTCATGCCGAAGTCATGATAATTCATTAAGTCATTTTTATATCCCCATTAAGTCGTTTTTATATCCCCAAAAATATTTAGGCAATTCAGATTCGGTTGTATGGATTCATGCAGATGGCGTGGACTATAGCACAGGTAAATTTAGAAATCGACCCGAATTCTAGTTGTTTGGCCCTAAAATACCAAAAAAGAGGAACGATCATGCCGAAGCCATGATTATTGTTCATTAGGACATTTCTTATGGCTCCATAAAATTTTAGACGATTCGGATTTGGTAACCCGGATTCATGTAAGCACACAAAATCGTTTCGAATTTCAGTTTTTTGGCCTAAAAATGCCAAACAAGAGGAACAGTCTTGCAGAAGCCATGACTTAGGTCATTTTTGACGGTCTCGCAAAATTTTAAGCTATTCAGATCCGGTATCCCGGATTCATGCAAAAGTCGTGGACTATAGCGCATGAAATTTTGGATATCGACCCGAATTCCAAATTTTTTAGCCCTAAAATATCAAAAAGCGAGGAACGGTCATGCCGAATCTATGAGTATTGTACATTAGGTCATTTTTGTTGGCCCCGCAAAATTTTAGGCGATTCAAATATGGTAGCTCGGACTCATGCAGATAGCATGGACTATATAACACACGAAAATTTTACAATCGGCCCGAATTCTAATCTTTTGGCCCTAAAATACCAGAAATCGAGGAACGGTCATACTGAAACTATGACTATTTTTCATTAGGTCATTTTTAATGGCCCCGCAAAATTTTAGGCAATTCTAGCACACGATTGCTTTTGAATCGACCCGAATTATAATATTTTGGCCCTAAAATGCCAAAAAATGAGGAACTGGCTATTGTTCAGTAGGTCATTACTGATGATCCCGCAAAATTTTAGGCGATTCGGATCCGGTAGTCCGGATTCATGTAGATGGCGTGGACTGTATCACACAAAAATTTGGAAATTGGCTCGAAAGTCATTTTTTGGCCCTTAAATGCCAAAAACCGAGGAACGGTCATGCTGAAACCGTGACTATTGTTCATTAGGTCATTTTTAGTGTCCCTGCAAAATTTTAGGCAAGTCTAGCACACGAAACTTTTTGAATTAACCAGAATTCTAATTTTTTGCCCTAAAATGCCAAAAAATGAGGAAAGGACTATTGTTCAGGAGGTCATTTTTTATGGCCCTACAAAATTTTAAGCGACTCGGACGCAGATGACATGGACTATAACATACATAAATTTTAAAATCGGTCTCAAGTTTTTTGGCCCTAAAATACCCAAAAATGATAAACAGTCATGCCGAAGCTATGAATATTGTTTATTAGGTCATTTTTTATGTCCTCATAAACATCTAGGCGATTCGAATCTAGTAGTCCGGAATCATGCAAAATGGCGTGGATTATTATAGCACACAAAAATTTAAAAATGGGCCCGCCCGTTTCTTTGCTCTAAAATGCCAAAAATGAGGAACGGTCATGCTAAAGCCTTGACTATTATTCATTCAGTCATTTGTGATAGCCTTAACAAGTTTTAGGCGGTTCAGATCCGAAAATCCAGATTTATGCAGATGGTGTGAACTATAGATCGGTTGAATTCCAGTGTTTTGGCCCTAAAATAACAAATAATGAGGAACGGTCATGCCGAATCCATGACTATTGTTAATTACATTATTTTTGATATCCTTGAAAAATTTTAGGCGATTCGGATCGGATAGCCCGGATACAAGCAGATGGTGTGAACTATAGCGCACAAAAATTTGGGAATGGACCGAATTCTAATTTTTTGGCCCTAAAATACCAAAAAGGAGTAACGGTCATGTCGAAGCCATGACTATTGTTTATTAGTTCATTTTTTATGNGGTCATGCTGAATCCATGACTATTGTTAATTACATTATTTTTGATATCCTTGAAAAATTTTAGGTGATTTTGATTGGATAGCCCGGATACAAGCAGATGATGTGAACTATAGCGCACGAAAATTTGGGAATGGACCGAATTCTAATTTTTGGCCCTAAAATACCAAAAAGGAGTAACGGTCATGTCGAAGCCATGACTATTGTTTATTAGGTCATTGTTTATGGCTTCGCAATATTTTAGGCGATTTGGATCCGCTAGCCAATATTCATATAAATGAGGTGGCATGCGAAAAGTTTGAAATTAGCCCGAATTCTATTTTTTGACAAGAGTGGGTTGCTCTAGTGGTGAGCACCCTCCACTTCCAACTAAGAGGTTGTGAGTTCGAGTCACCCCAAGAGCAAGGTGAGAGTTCTTGGAGGGAAGGAGCTGAGGGTCTATCGGAAATAGCCTCTCTACCCCAGGGTAGGGGTAAGATCCGCGTACACACTATCCTCCCCAGACCCCACTAGTGGGATTATACTGTGTTGTTGTTGTCAATTATTTTGGACCTAAAATGCGAAAAAATGAGGAGAAGTCATGGCGAAACTGAAAATATTATTCATTAGCTCATTTTTATGGCGCCGCAAATTTTATGCGATTTTTAACATGTAGCCTAGATTCAAGAAGATGGAGTGGACCATAGTACATGAAATTTGGAAATTGGCCCCAATTCCATTTATTTGCACTAAAATGCAAAAAGATGAGGAATGATCATGCCGACGCCATGACTATTGTTCATTAGGTCCTTTTTTATGGATAAAAAAAAATCTTAGACGATTCGGATCCGGTAGCCAGGATTTATGTAGATAGTGTGGACTATAGCACACGAAAATTTAGAAATCGTTCTAAATTCCAAAATTTTGGCCCTAAAATATAAAACGAGGAATGGCCATGCCGAAGCCATGACTATTGTTCATTAGGTCATTTTTATGGCCCCGCGCAATTTTAGTCAATTCGGATATGCTAGCACGCATTCATGCAGATGGTGTGGCTAATAGTACACGAAAAATTAGAAGTTGGCCCGAATTCCAGTTATATGGCCCTAAAATTCCAAAAAAGGAGGAACGGTCATGCAGAACCCATTACTATTGTTCATTAGGTCATTTTTATGGCCTCACAAAATTTTAAGCGATTCGAATCCGGTAGCCCATATTCTTACACATGGCATGGACTATCGCACACGAAAAGGTAGAAATCGGCTAGAATTCTAGTTATTTAGCCCTAAAATGGCAAAACAATGAGGAACAGTCATGCCGAAGTGATGACTATTCATTAAGTCATTTTTATAGCCCCGAAAACATTTAGGCGATTCGGATTCGGTAGTCTAGAATCTGGATTCATGCAGATGACGTGGACTATAACACATGTAAATTTAGAAATCGACCTGAATTCTAGTTATTTGGCCCTAAAATACCAAAATATAGGAACGATCATACCGAAGCCATGATTTTTGTTCATTAGGATATCTTTATGGCCCCATAAGATTTTAGGTGATTCGGATCCGGTAACCCGGATTCATGTAAATAGCGTGGACTATAGCACACAAAATTGCTTCCAATTTCAGTTTATTGGCCTTAAAATGCCAAAATACGAGGAACAGTCATGCCGAAGCCATGACTTAGGTCATTTTTGATGATCTCGCAAAATTTTAAACGATTCAGATCCGGTATCCTGGATTCATGCAAAAGTCGTGAACTATAGCGCACGAAATTTTGGAAATCGACCCGAATTCCAGAGTTTTTGGCCCTAAAATATCAAAAAGCGAGGAACGGTTATGCCGAAGCTATGAGTATTGTACATCATGTCATTTTTGTTGTCCCCAAAAAATTTTAGGCGATTCAAATCTGGTAGCTCGGACTCATACAGATAGCGTGGACTATATAGCACGCAAAAATTTTGAAATCGGCCTGAATTCTAACTAATAGCCCTAAAATGCCAAAAACCGAGGAACAATCATGCTGAAACCATGACTATTGTTCATTAGGTCATTTTTAGTGGCCCCGCAAAATTTTAGGCAATTCTAGCACACGATTACTTTTGAATCGGCCCGAATTTTAATTTTTTGGCCTAAAATACCAAAAAATGAGGAACTGACTATTGTTCAGTAGGTCATTACTGATGATCCCGCAAAATTTTAGGTGATTCGGATCAGGTATTCCGGATTCATGTAGATGGCTTGGACTGTACACACGAAAATTTGGAAATTGGCCCGAAATTTATTTTTTGGCCCTTAAAAACCAAAAACCAAGGAACGGTCATGCTCAAACTATGACTATTGTTCATTAGGTCATTTTTAGTGTCCCCGCAAAAGTTTAGGCAATTCTAGCACACGAATTGTTTTGAATCAGCCCGAATTCTAATTATTTGCCCTAAAATGCCTAAAAATGAAGAACTGACTATTGTTCAGTAGGTCATTTTTATGGCCCCACAAAATTTTAATCAACTCGGATCCGGTATCATGGATTCTTGCAGATGGCATGGACTATAACATACAAAAATTATAAAATCGGTCTCAAGTTCTTTGGCCCTAAAATACCCAAAAATGATAAACGGTCATGCCGAAGCTATGATTATTGTTAATTAGGTCATTTTTTATGTCCCCATAAAATTCTAGGCGATTCGAATCCGGTAGTCCGGAATCATGCAAATGGCGTGGATTATTATAGCACACAAAAATTTAAAAATGGGCCCGTCCATTTCTTTGCTCTAAAATGCCAAAAAATGAGGAACGGTCATGCTAAAGCCTTGACTATTATTCATTCGGTCGAATTTGATAGCCTCAAAAATTTTTAGGCGGTTCAGATCCGAAAGCCCAGATTTATGCAGATCGTGTGAACTATAGATCGGCTTGAATTCCAGTGTTTTGGCCCTAAAATAACAAATAATGAGGAACTGTCATGTCGAATCCATGACTATTGTTAATTATATCATTTATGATATCCTTGCAAAATTTTAGGCGATTCGGATAGCCCAGATACAAGCAGATGGTGTGAACTATAGCACATGAAAATTTGGGAATAGACAGAATTCAAATTTTTTGGCCCTAAAATACTAAAAAGGAGTAACGGTCATGTCGAAGCTATGACTATTGTTTATTATGTTATTTTTTATGGCTTCGCAATATTTTAGGCGATTCGGATCCGATAGCCAATATTCATATAGATGAGGTGGTATGCAAAAATTATGAAATTAGCCCGAATTCTATTTTTTGACAAGAGTGGGTAGCTCTAGTGGTGAGCACCCTCCACTTCCAACTAAGAGGTTGTGAGTTCGAGTCACCCCAAGAGCAAGGTGGGAGTTCTTGGAGGGAGGGAGCTGATGGTCTATTGAAAAATAGCCTCTCTACCCGAGGGTAGAGGTAAGGTATGCGTACACACTATCCTCCCCAGACCCCATTAGTGAAATTATACTGGGTTGTTGTTGTCAATTATTTTGGACCTAAAATGCGAAAAAATGAGGAGAAGTCATGGCGAAACTGAAAATATTATTCATTAGCTCATTTTTATGGCGCCGCAAATTTTATGCGATTCTTATCCTGTAGCCCAGATTCATGAAGATGGAGTGGACCATAGTACATCAAATTTGGAAATTGGCCCCAATTCCATTTTTTTTGCACTAAAATGCAAAACAATGAGGAATGGTCATGCCGAAGCCATGACTATTGTTCATTAGGTCATTTTTTATGGGCCAGAAAAATCTTAGATGATTCGGATTTGGTAGCCAGGATTTATGTAGATGGTGTGGACTATAGCACATAAAAATTTAGAAATCGTTCTAAATTCCACAATTTTGGCCCTAAAATGAGATAAAACGAGGAATGGTCATGCCGAAGCTATGACTATTGTTCATTAGGTCATTTTTATGGCCCCGCACAATTTTATACAATTCGGATATGCTAGCACACATTCATGCAGATGGCGTAGCTAATAGCACATGAAAAATTAGAAATTGGCCCGAATTCCAGTTATATGGCTCTAAAATTCCGAAAAAGGAGGAACGGTCATGCAGAACCCATGACTATTGTTCATTAGATTATTTTTATGGCCCCGCAAAATTTTACGCGATTCGAATCCGGTAGCCCATATTCTTACACATGGCATGGACTATCGTACACGAAAATGTAGAAATCGGCTAGAATTCTAGTTATTTAGTCCTAAAATGACAAAAAACGAGGAATAGTCATGCCTATTCATTAAGTCATTTTTATATCCCCAAAACTATTTAGGCGATTCAGATTCGGTAGTCTAGAATATGGATTCATGCAGATGACGTGGACTGTAACACATGTAAATTTAGAAATCGACCCGAATTCTAGTTATTTGGCTCTAAAATACCAAAAAATAGGAACGATCATACCGAAGCCATGATTATTGTTCATTAGATCATTAGCCCCAAAATGCAAAAATAAAAGAAGAAGAGGAACGGTCATGCCGAAGTCATGACTA
Source organism: Nicotiana otophora (assembly GCA_000715115.1). NCBI lineage: Eukaryota > Viridiplantae > Streptophyta > Magnoliopsida > Solanales > Solanaceae > Nicotiana > Nicotiana otophora. Next base: position 26,588 of record AWOL01S0148555.1, read on the forward strand.
TTATTCATTAGATCATTTTTGATGTTCTAGCACAATTTTAGGCAATTCGGATCCTATATCCCGTATTCATGCATAATGTGTATAGCGCATAAAAATTTGAAAATCGGCCCGAATTCTAGTTTTTAGCCCTAAAAAACAAAAAAAGAATAAAGGTCATGCCGAAGACATGACTATTATTCATTAGGTCATTTTGGACGGCCCCGTAAAATTTTAGGCGATTCAAATCCAGTAGCCCGAATTCATGCAGATGGCATGGACTAGCACACGAAAATTTAAAATTGGTCAGAATTCTAGTGTTTTGTCCCTAAAATGCCAAAACACAAGGAACGGTCACACCGAAGCCATGACTATTGTTCATTAGGTCATTTTTTATGGCTCGAAAGTTTTTAGAAAATTCGGATCCGGTAGCCCGAATTAATGCAGATGGCGTGGACTAGCGCACTAAAATCTTGAAATCGACCAGAATTTCAGTTTTTGGCCCTAAAATGCCAAAAAGAGGAACGGTCATGCTGAAGCTATGACTATTGTTCATTAGCTTATTTTTTATGGCTCCGTAAAAGTTTAGACTATTCGAATCCGGTAGCCCATATTTATACTTATGGCATGGACTATCGCACACGAAAATATAGAAATCGGCTAGAATTCCAGTTATTTAGCCCTAAAATGACAAAACATAAGGAACGGTCATGCTGAAGCCATGACTATTGTTCATTAGATCATTTTTATGCCTCGTAAAAAATTATGGCAATTTGGATCTGGTAGCCCGGATTCATGGAGATGGCGTGGACTATAGCACCGAAAAATTTGGAAATCGACCCAAATTCTAATTATTTTGCCCTAAAATGATAAAAATAAATAAGGAACAATCATGCCGAAGCCATGACTATTGTTCATTAGGTCATTTTTTATTGCCCCACAAAATTTTAGGCGATTCGAATCCTGTAGCACGAATTCATGCAGATGACATGTACTATAACATACGAAAATTTAAAAATCGGCATGAATTCTTATTTTTGGACCTAAAATGCCAAAACATGATGAACGGTCATGCCAAAACCATGGATATTGTTCATTATGTCATTTTGATGGCCCCATAAAATTTTAGGCGATTCCGATCCTGTAGCCCGGATTCATGCAGATGGCATGGACTATAGCACATGAAAATTTAAAAATAGGCTCGAATTCTAATTGTTTAGCCGTAAATTCTAGAAAATGAGGAACGTTTATGCCGAAACCACAAATGTTGTTCATTAGGTCATTTATTATGGCCACAAAAATTTTAGGCGATTCGGATCTGATATCCTGGATTCATGCAAATGACGTGGACTATAACACACCAAAATTTGTAAATGAGCCCGAATTTCAAATTTTTGGCCCTAAAATGCCAAAACACGAGTAATGGTCATGCCGAAGCCATGACTATTGTTCATTAGGCTATTTTTGATGGCCCCACAAAATTTTAGGTGATTCGGATACGCTAGCCCGGATTCATGCTGATGGCGTGGACTATTATAGTACACAAAAATTTAAAACTTGGCCCGAATTCAAGTGTTTTGGCCCTAAAATGCCAAAACCTAAGGAACGGTCATGACGAAGCCATGACTATTATTCATTAGGTCATTTTTTATGGCCGAGCAAAATTTTAGACTATTTGGATTTGATAGTCGGGATTCATGCCGATAGCGTGGACTAGCACACAAACATTTGGAAATCGACCCAAATTCTTATTGTTTGGTCATAAAATGCCAAAATATAAGAAACAGTCATGCTGAAGCCATGAATATTATTTATTTGGTCATTTCTTATGGCCCCTCAAAAGTTTAGGCGATTCGCACACGGTAGCCCAGATTCATGCAGATGGCGTAGACTATAACACATAAATATTTAATAATCGGCCCAAATTTTATTTTGTGGCCCTAAAATGTCAAACAATGAGTAACGGTCATACCGAAGCCATGATTGTTATTCATTAGGTCATTTTTGATGGCCCCACAAAATTTTAGGCAATTCGGATATGATAGTCCAGATTCGTGTAGATGGCTTGGACTATTATAACACATGAAAATTTAGAAATCGACCAGAATCTGGACTAACAGACCCGAATCACCTAAAATTTTATGGGGTCAGAAAAAATAACTTAATGAACAATAATCATGGTTTTGGCACGACCGTTCCTCATTTTTTGGCATATTAGGGCCAAATTTTTGGAATTCGGGTTGATTTCCGAATTTCTTGTGCTATAGTGTACCCCATCTGCATGAATTCGGGCGACCGACCCCGAATCTCCTAAAATTTATGGGACCAACAAAAACGACCTAATAAACAATATTTATCGCTTTGCCATAACCGTTCAAAAAATAGGAATTCAGGATGAT
>AWOL01S0148590.1:1432-12118 GCA_000715115.1 Nicotiana otophora
AGAATGAAGAGATTTCTCAGTTGCTTAGGAATTTCTCCTCATAAGGAGTTTCCCTAAAGATTGATAGAATTTAGGAAGGAAAGATATCGGTATAGGGGTGAAACTGGGCCCATGGGATGCCTCAGTTTTCAATAAAGTAAACGGAGCAAGAGGCGTGATGACAAGGGACTGAAATCGAGGCAAGGATCCCCTCGAGCCGTGATCTGGGCAAAGCGCCCGAACTCGGGAGTATCGGGGCCATGACACTAGGTTCAATTCGAATCCCAGAGGCATCAAAGAGCACTACCAGGCAATCGAGCACGACCAATAATAAGCCGTGATATCCGTACCGGATATCACGGCCTGGATCTCGGCACGTATCGGTAGGAATCTGGTGATTGGTTAAACGGAAGATTTTTACCCTTTTATGGAATTGTATTTAGAGTAGGATTCCCCTACTATATAAGTGGGGTCTGATTATTCAGTAACTACATTGTAACATACATATCAAGGCAATATTATCATTTTTTCTTTTATTCAAAGTTCTCACTTTTGTTTATCAATGCTCAGTTATTGTGAGTCCGAGATCAAGCGCAGATATTTCATTAAGACTGTTGTTGATTTCGGAACCTCCCCCATTAAGCGGTTTGACAATTTATTATGTCCTATATCTGTTTAATCTAACACAATTTATCATTTGTATTGAATTAATCTGCGTATCCTTAAAATCACTTTCAAATTTAATTGTTATCCGTTTTTTAGGGTAAACGGTTTGGCGCCCACCCTGGGGCTAAGGATAATAGTGTCAATTTGATACAATTTCCTTAACATATCCTATTTTACACTTGTTCTTTGAGCTTTTAATTTCAGGTCAAAATTCAGAATGTCGAACACCCAATCTGCCCCTTTGAATGTGGATGATGAGTCTGGCCACCATAGCGAGAACAACAATGTGATACCCAGTAATGGGGTTCCCCCCGTCGACCCCAATGGAGTTCCGGCCGTGGACCCGATCGACGCAAACTCACATGTGGGCATCAATGCAAACTTACCTACCGATCCTAAGAATAACATCTGTGGGGGAGTCTGATCGGTGGCCCAAAATACACACGGCGCCGAAGCTGATGGGATCAACTTGCGAGTAATCTTTGAAATATTACAGGCTCAGCAAGCAGCGATAGCCTAGTTACAGAACCAGAGCCGCGACCCCAGCAGAGTCGAGCCCAAACCATCCTGAGAAAGTGCTCGCAGAAATGAACCAATCATAGAAAGGCCGAGTGAATCTGAACTTGGGACCAACCCGAGATCATAAAGATACTTGAGGAACTGACAAAATGGGTGGAATCGGGAGAAAAGAAAATCGAAGCTAATGACAAAAAAGTAGAAACCTACAACTCCAGGGTCGACCAAATCCCAGGAGCACCACCGATATTGAAGGGCCTGGATTCTACGAAGTTTGTTCAAAAACCTTTTCCTTCGAGTGCAACTCCAAAACCGATCCCAAAAGAAGTTTCGCATGCCCGAGATTCCTAAGTACAACAGAACAACTGATCTAAATAAACATGTGACTTCCTACACGTGCGCCATCAAGGGGAACGACTTGGAAGATGATGAGATCGAGTTCGTCCTACTGAAAAGGTTCGGAGAGACCTTGTCAAAAGCAGTTATGATATGGTATCACAACTTACCCCCTAATTCTATTAACTCGTTTGTTACGCTTGCAGACGCCTTCGTGAAAGCACACGCCAGGGCCATCAAGATCGAGACCAGGATGTCAAACCTTTTCAAAGTGAAGCAAAGAGATAATGAGATGCTCAGGGAATTCGTGTTCTGGTTTCAAATGGAACGAATGGACTTACCTCTGGTCGCAGATGATTGAGCAGTTCAGTCCTTCACCCAAGGACTCAATACTTGAAGCTCACTGGCTTCATAGCTGTTGAAGCAAAATCTGATAGAATACCCAGTGGTAACTTGGGCCGACGTCCATATCTGGTACCAATCAAAAATCAAGGTCGAGGATGATCAGCTCGGGGCCCCTTCCGGGTCCGTTTATCCTGTTAGAGCTAGTGACAGATCCAAAAGAGACACTGATCGTGAACCAAGATCGAATAGAGAATGGGTATCAACCATACAATAGAGATCGAAGGGGTAATGGGTCTGGACGAAACCCTGTGAGAAGTTAAAGAAGAAGCGACCGAGGTCAAACTAACCGGGGACTCATGAGAAAAAGTAGTTTTGACAGGCCCATCGGGCCTAAGGAAGCGTCGAGGTTATCGGAGTACAACTTCAATGTCGACGCTGCTGCTATTGTATCTGCCATCGGACGCATCTAAGACACCAAGTGGCCTCGACCTTTACAGTTCGACCCTGCCAAAAAGGACCCCAACCTAATGTGTAAATATCATGGCACTCACGGCGGCAGAACTGAAGACTGCCAACAACTGAGAGAGGAAGTAGCTCGGTTATTCAACAACAAACACCTCCGAGAGTTCCTGAGCGGTCGAGCCAAAACTCATTTTAGGAATAGGGAATCTAATAAGCAAATCGAGCAAGAGGAACCTCAATATGTCATTAACATGATCATTGGAGTGGTCGACGTCCCCTAGGGGACGATGTTAAAGCGCACCAAAGTGTCCATCACAAGGGAAAAATGGACTCGAGATTACATGCCAGAAGGAACCATATCTTTCAACGACGAGGACGCTGAAGGCATCATGCCACCACACAATGATGCACTGGTACTATCTGTACTCATAAATAAATCTCGAGTTAAGCGTGTGTTAATTGATCCAGGTAGCTCGGCCAATATCATAAGATCGAGGGTCGTAGAATAGCTGGGGCTACAAGACCAAATTGTGCGTGTAGTCCGAGTTCTAAACGGATTCAACATGGCATGTGAGACCACTGAAGGGGAGATAACCCTACCGGTGAACATCGTCGGAACCGTTCAAAAAATAAAGTTATATATGATCGAAGGAGACATGAGATACAATGCTCTGTTCGGGAGGCCATGGATTCACAACATGAGGGCAGTACCCTCGACACTTCACCAAGTGTTGAAATTCCCAACACCGGGAGGGATTAAAATAGTTTACGAAGAGAAACCAACCACAAAAGAGATGTTCGCGGTCGATGAGGTGGTCTCGATATCTGCACTCTCGACATCAAAGAACCCGAGTCCGGTCACCTAGGAAGAAACCAAATAGATATCACCGATACCGATCCAGACCNTTTTCCTTCGAGTGCAACTCCGAAACCGATCCCAAAAGAAGTTTCGCATGCCCGAAATTCCTAAGTACAACAAAACAACTGATCTAAATAAACATGTGACTTCCTACACGTGCGCCATCAAGGTGAACGACTTGGAAGATAATGAGATCGAGTCCGTCCTACTGAAAAAGTTCGGAGAGACCTTGTCAAAAGCAGTTATGATATGGTATCACAACTTACCCCCTAATTCTATTAACTCGTTTGTTATGCTTGCAGACGCCTTCGTGAAAGCACACGCCAGGGCCATCAAGGGCGAGACCAGGAAGCCAAACCTTTTCAAAATGAAGCAAAGAGATAACGAGATGCTCAGGGAATTCGTGTTCTGGTTTCAAATGGAACGAATGGACCTACCTCTGGTCGCAGATGATTGAGCCGTTCAGTCCTTCACCCAAGGACTCAATACTTGAAGCTCACTGGCTTCATAGCAGTTGAAGCAAAATCTGATAGAATACCCAGCGGTAACTTGGGCCGACGTCCATATCTGGTACCAATCAAAAATCAAGGTCGAGGATGATCAGCTCGGGGCCCCTTCCGGGTCCGTTTATCCTGTTAGAGCTAGTGAAAGATCCAAAAGAGACACTGATCGTGAACCAAGATCGAATAGAGACCTGTATCAACCATACAATAGAGATCGAAGGGGTAATGGGTCTGAACGAAACCCTGTGAGAAGTTAAAGAAAAAGCGACCGAGGTCAAACTAACCGGGGACTCATGAGAAAAAGTAGTTTTGACAGGCCCATCGGGCCTAAGGAAGCGTCGAGGTTATCGGAGTACAACTTCAATGTCGACGCTGCTGCTATTGTATCTTCCATCGGACGCATCTAAGACACCAAGTGGCCTCGACCTTTACAGTCAGACCCTGCCCAAAGGACCCCAACCTAATGTGTAAATATCATGGCACTCACGGCGGCAAAACTGAAGACTGCCGACAACTGAGAGAGGAAGTAGCTCGGTTATTCAACAACGAACACCTCCGAGAGTTCCTGAGCGGTCGAGCCAAAACTCATTTTAGGAATAGGGAATCTAATAAGCAAATCGAGCAAGAGGAACCTCAATATGTCATTAACATGATCATTGGAGTGGTCGACGTCCCCTAGGGGACGATGTTAAAGCGCACCAAAGTGTCCATCACAAGGGAAAAACGGACTCGAGATTACATGCCAGAAGGAACCATATCTTTCAACGACGAGGACGCTGAAGGCATCATGCCACCACACAATGATGCACTGGTACTATCTGTACTCATAAATAAATCTCGAGTTAAGCGTGTGTTAATTGATCCAGGTAGCTCGGCCAATATCATAAGATCGAGGGTCGTAGAATAGCTGGGGCTATAAGACCAAATTGTGCCTGTAGTCCGAGTTCTAAACGGATTCAACATGGCATATGAGACCACTGAAGGAGAGATAACCCTACCGGTGAACATCGTCGGAACCGTTCAAAAAATAAAGTTCTATATGATCGAAGGAGACATGAGATACAATGCTCTGTTCAGGAGGCCATGGATTCACAACATGAGGGCAGTACCCTCGACACTTCACCAAATGTTGAAATTCCCAACACCGGGAGGGATTAAAACAGTTTACGAAGAGAAACCAACCGCAAAAGAGATGTTCGCGGTCGATGAGGTGGTCTCGATATCTGCACTCTCGACATCAAAGAACCCGAGTCCGGTCACCTAGGAAGAAACCAAATAGATATCACCGATACCGATCCAGACCGAGCCAGAAAAGTAGGGGACGGACGAGGATGACGACTAAGGAGTTCCCAGGTCTTTCATAATCCCTAATGATTCCGATGCTACCAAGTCAACTGTCGAGGAGCTGGAGCAAGTCATATTGATCGAGCACCTGCCCGATCGTCTGATCCCACCTTGACATGACAAGGATCCCTCCAAAAATAACTACTCACAAGCTGAGTCTGGATATGAAGTTTCACNGACCGAGCCAGAAAAGCAGGGGACGGACGAGGATGACGACTAAGGAGTTCCCAGGTCTTTCATAATCCCTAATGATTCCGATGCTACCAAGTCAACTGTCGAGGAGCTGGAGCAAGTCATATTGATCGAGCACCTGCCCGATCGTCTGATCCCACCTTGACATGACAAGGATCCCTCCAAAAATAACTACTCACAAGCTGAGTCTGGATCTGAAGTTTCACTCGGTCAAATAGAAAAGGAGGCCTCAGTCCGAAGTCAAGCATGCATTCATCAAAGACAAGGTATCTAAACTCCTTAAAATAGTCTATATTCGGGAAATTAAGTAACGTATTGGTTAGCAAACGTAGTAGTAGTCCCTCAAAAAGGAAATAAATTAAGAATGTGTGTGGATTACAAAGACTTGAACAAGGCATGCCCCAATGACTCTTTTCCTCTGCCTAACATCGATCGCATGATCGATGCGACGGCCGGCCATGAGATCCTCAGCTTTCTCGATGCCTATTCCGGGAACAACCAAATCCGGATGTACCCGGGCCACCATGAAAAAACTGCTTTCATCACTAAATACGACACCTATTGTTATAACGGAATGCCATTCATATTAAAAAAAGCCAGTGCCACTTACCAACGCCTAGTAAATTGGATGTTTGAAGAGCAAATAGGAAACTCAATGGAGGTTTACATTGATGACATGTTAGTTAAGTCCCTGCGAGTAGATTACCATTTGAAACATTTGCAGCAAACCTTCAACAAACTGAAGAAACACAATATGAAGCTGAATCCAGAGAAATGCGCATTCGAAGTCGGGTCCCAAAAATTCCTCGGATTCATGGTGTCCAACCGGGTAATCGAGATCAACCCCGATATCAATACAATATTGAATATCGACCCCAAACTGCCATCAAATCCCAAATTTTGGCAGACTTCGTGGCCGACTTCACGCCGACCCTAATACCCGAGGTCGAAAGGGAATTATTGTTGAACTCGGGGACTTTCTCGGGGATCTGGATCCTCTTTACGGACGGTTCCTCGAACGCAAAAGGGTATGGACTTGGCATCGTATTAAAGCCACCGATGGGTAATGTAGTTAGGCAATCTATTAGAACTGTAAAATTGACTAACAATGGGGCCGAGTATGAGGCCACGATTGCAGGTCTCAAACTGGCTAAAAGCCTGGGGGCTGAGGTGATCGAAGCTAAGTGTGATTCCCTCCTCGCGGTGAATCAAGTCAATGGGACATTCGAAATAAAAGAAGAACGAATGCGAAGATACCTGGATAAACTACAAGTAACACTACATCGATTCAGGGAATGGACCCTACAACATGTACCCCGGGATCAAAACAGCGAAGCCAATACTCTAGCTAACTTGGGATTAACAGTTGATGACAACGAATTCTGCTCGGGAACAGTCATACAACTCATGAAATCGGTAGTGGAAGAAGGATACACCGAGATAAACTAGACAAGCTTAACTTGGGACTGGAGAAATAAGTATATAGATTACCTGAAGACCGGGAAGCTACCCTCGGTCCATAAAGAATTGAGAGATCTGTGCATGAAGGCGGCCATGTTCAACTTGTCCAAGATAATACACTATTTAGGAGAACATTCGATGGCCCACTCGCCATATTTTTTGGACCGAGAGATATCAAATATGTCTTGAGAGAAGTTCACGAAGGCACTTGTGGGAACCATTCGGGTGCCGAATCGGTGGTTCGTAAGATAATCAGAGCTGACTACTACTGGATCGACATGGATAAAGATGCGAAGGAGTTCGTACGAAAATGCGACGGATGTTAGAGGCACGCACCGATGATCCACCAGCTCGGGGAGCTACTGCATTTGGTCTTATCACCTTGGCTATTCATGAAATAGGGGATGAACATCGTCGGCCCCCCGCCATGGGCACCCGGTAAGGCTCAATTTGTATTATTTATGACTGACTATGTTTCTAAATGGGTTGAAGCCCAGGCATTTGAGAAAGTTAGGGAGAAAGAAGTTATTGATTTTATTTGGGATCACATAATATGCCGGTTCGGAATGCCGGCCGAGATCGTATGCGACAACGGGAAGCAGTTCATCATCAATAAGATGAGCAAATTTTTCGAGGACCATAAGATAAAAAAGATACTATCAACACCCTATCACCTTAGTGGGAACGGGCAGGCGTAGTCTACAAAAAATGACCATATTCTAAAACCTTAAGAAGAGATTGATCAACGCCAAAGGAAAATGGAATTAGAATTTGCCCGAGGTCCTGTTCGCATATCGTACAACCTCAAAATCTAGTACCGGGGCGACCCCATTCTCGTTGGTCTACGATGCCAAAGTGCTAATATCGGTCAAAGTAGGAGAACTACCTTTTAGGTTCCGATATGCTACCGAAGAGTGAAATGGTGAGGCCATGAGCACGAGCCTTGAACTATTGGATGAGAGGAGCGAGGCCGCCCTCGTCCGGTTGGCCGCCCAAAAATAACAGATCGAAAGGTATTACAACTAGAGAGCCAACCTCCGACACTTTAATATCAGGGACTTGGTGTTAAGAAAGGTGACAGTGAACACACAGAACCTGAACGAAGGGAAGCTAGGACCGAATTGGGAAGGTCTATATTGAATTATCAAGATTACCGGCAAAGGATCATACAAACTCGAAGCAGGGAACTGTGAGCTACTACCGAACAACTGGAACATAACTCACTTAAAACGATACCACTGCTAAGGTACGACCCCATTCATTCTTTTCTTTACATATGTTGTGAATTAAACTAACACTTACAGGCAACAACCAAAGAATAATGCATCTATTAGGCCTGAAATCACGCGTTGCACTCTTTTTCCCTTGAACCGGTTTTGTCCAGGTTTTCTTGCAAAGTTTTTAACGAGGCAACAGTAGATCGTGCTAACTTTGAATTGAAGACCGGTTATGAACCGGAATCGAGGGACACATCAACAATATTCGAGTCCTCTTGACAATCAACCTCGAATACTGGGGGCCATCACCCCCGGATAACGATATTAGCAAAGAAGGAAACTTTGTGCGTAAACAGTCTGTGTTCGATGGGTATGTAACGATCCGATCGGTCGTTTTGAGCATTTACGCTCCTTCCAACTATTTGAAGTCTTGAATAACTTCCTACGAGGTATTATGACTTTTGTGAATTGTTGGTTTTGGTTTTAAGGTATTTCGGAATTAGCTTGAAAGAATGAATTTTCATGTTGGAAGCTTAAGTTGAAATAGTTGACCGAATGTTGACTTATGTATAAACGACCCCGAAATAGAGTTTTGATGATTCCAATAGACCCGTATGGTAAATTTGGACTTAGGAGCGTGTCTAAAAATATTATTTAGAAGCCCGTAGTAGAATTTGGCTTGAAATGGCTAAAATAGAAAGTTGAGTTTGGAAGTTTGACCGGGGAGTTAAATTTTTGATATCGAGCTTGAAATCTGATTCTGGAAATTTAAATAGCTTCGTTATGTCATTTATGACTTGTGTGCAAAATTTGAGGTCAATCAGACGTGATTTGATAGGTTCTGGAGTCGTTTGTAGAAATTGAAAGTTTCAAAGTTCATTAGGCTTGAATTTAGATGCGATTCGTGGTTTTAGCGATGTTTGATGTGATTCGAGGCTTCGACTAAGTTCGTATGATGTTTTAGGACTTGTTGGTATATTTGGTTGAGGTTCCGAGGGGCTCGGGTGAGTTTTGGGAGGTTAACGGGTCGATTTTGGACTTAGCATGTTGGCTAAAGACTACTGGTGTGTTCTTCTGGTTTCCTTCTTCGCGTTCGTGAGAGGGCCCTCGCGTTCGCGAAGGGGAATTTGAGGCAGGCAAGATTTTCCCTTCACGTTCGCGAGAGGGTCTCGCATTCGCGAAGAGGGGCTGGAGTCATACGAGGTTGTTCACCGCGTTCGCGATTGGGTATCGCATTCGCGGAGGGAAAAATAGTGGGCATGGGTATTTTGCCTTCGCGTTCGCGAAGGGGAGCTCGCGTTCGCAAAGAAGGGCTCCGTAAAGCATTGTGTTCGCGAGCAGTGTCTCGCGTTCGCGAAGAACAAATGTTGGGAAGCACATTTTGTGCTTTGCGAACACGAGGGACTTGTCGCGTTCGCGAAGAAGAGAGGTCTGGACAGAGAGTTTAAGTTATGAAAATAGGATTTCATCCCAGTTTCAGTTTTTGACAGATTGGAGTTCGGGAAGAGGCGATTTTCGGGAGTGTTTCAAGAAAAATAACGGGGTAAGTGTTCTTAACTCAATATTGGTTAAATTACCCAAATCCATGGTTGTTTTTATCATTTAATTAGTGAATTAAGTTGGAAAAGTTTGAAAACCCTCTTGGTTTAAATTGAAGATTTGAGGGTCGAGTTGAGGTCGGATTTTGGTAAACTTAGTATGGTTAGACTCGTGGTTGAATGGGCTTCCAGATTTTTTAACTTTTGTCGGGTTCCAAGACGTGCAATTTGTGAGCTACATTTCGGAGTTTTATGGGAAATTAATATTTTCTTATGGAATTAATTCTAATTAATTTTATTGACTGAATCGAATGATTTGTGGATAGATTTGAGGCGCTTGGAGGCCAATTCACGAGGCAAAGGCATAGCGGAGTAAAGAATTACATGGTTTGAGGTAAGTAACACTTCTAAACTTGGTTCTGAGGGTATGAATCCCCGATTTTGGTATGACATGAATTGTTGAAGATGACACACACGATAAGTGACGAATATGTAGACGTGCACCACATAAATTGTATCTTGAATAAATCTTGTGAAGTTGTAAAATTAAAGAATCATGTTATTATCTGAACATATGGCACGCGTTAGAGGAATTGAGCTGAGGCTTGTGATAAATATCATGGTTAGGCTACGTGTCGATATTTTAGGACCCATGGAGTCGTGTTGTCGTTGAATTAATTATTCAAAAATATATATTTCACACTTAGTAATAATTGTCCATTGTGAGGATATTTATGGGATTGAGCTACGCAACGCAGCATGCCATTTGGCTTTATTTATGTTATTATTAAATGGATCGGGGTTGCCCGCCTACAGCAGGCCAGAATGGCTTTATACATTATTATTGTTCTGGATCGGGGCTGCCCGCCTGCAGCAGGCCTTATTGGCTTTATTATTTTATGGATCGGAGCTGCCCGCCTGCACCAGGCCTTATAGTCTTTGTTATTATACGGATCGGGACTGCCCGCCTGCAGTAGGCCATATTGGCTTTATATTACGCTTGGGCTGAAGGAGCCCCTCCGGAGTCTGTACACACCCCAAGTGAGCGTAGATAATCATCGATATTCAGGATGGACTTTCCAGATCATGGACTTGCCTTACTTACTGCTTATATATATATATATATATGGGATGGATTTTCCCAGGGCATGGACTTGCCTTACTTAATTGTATTGTAATGAGTTATCTGGACATGGATCTTGTCAGTATCATCTATATATAGGGATAATATATCCCAGGGCTGGATTGGCCTTATACGGTACTGAGTG
>AWOL01S0148590.1:12298-24360 GCA_000715115.1 Nicotiana otophora
GATTAGAGCTCGGGAAAAGGCAATTTTTGAGAGATTTTCAGAGGAAACAACGGGGTAAGTGTTCTTAACTCAATATTGGTTAAATTACCCGAATCTATGATTGTTTTTATCATTTAATGGGTGAATTAAGTTGGAAAAATTGTGAAAAACCCTCTTAGTTTAATTTGGAGATTGAGGGTCGAGTTGATATCGTATTTGAGTAAATTATATATGGTTGGACTCGTGGTTGAATGGGCATTCATATTTTATAACTTTCGCTGGATTCCGAGATGTGGGTCCCACGGGCAATTTTTGAGCTAAAATTCGGATTTTTATGGAAAATTAGATTTTTCTTATGGAGTTATTTCCAATAAACTTTATTGATTGAATCGAATTAATTATGGCTAGATTCAAGGCGTTTGAAAGCCAATTCACAAGTCAAAGGCATAGCGGAGTAAAGAATTGCATGGTTGTAGGTAAGTAACACTTCTAAACATGGTTCTGAGGGTATGAATCCCCGAATTTGGTATGATATGAATTGTTTGGAGGTGATACACACGATAGGTGACAAATATGTAGACGTGCACCATAGAAAGTGTGTCTTGAATAAATCCTGTGACGTAGTAAAATTAAAGAATCATGTTATTATCATAACATGTGGCACGTGTTAGATGAATTAAGCTGAGGCTAGTAATAAAGATCATGTTTAGGCTATGTGCCGATATTTTAGGACCATGGGGTCGCTATGCTGTTGAATTAAGTGTTCTAAAATATATAATTCACACTAAGTAATAATTGTCCATTGTGAGGATATTTATGGGATTGAGCTGCGCAACGCAGCAGGCCATTTGGCTTTATATATGTTATTATTAAATGGATCGGGACTGCCCGCGTGCAGCAGGCCAGAATGGCTTTATACATTATTATTGTTATGGATCGGGGTTGCCCGCCTGTAGCAGGCCTTATTGACTTTACTATTTTATGGATCGGGGCTGCCTGCCTGCAGCAGGCCTTATTGGCTTTACTATTTTATGGATCGGGGCTACCCGTCTGCAGCAAGCCTTATTGGCTTTATTATTATTATACGGATCGAGACTGGCCGCTTGCAGTTGGCCATGTTGGCTTTATATCACGCTTGGGTTGAAAGAGCCCCTCTGATAGTCTGCACACACCCCTAGTGAGCGCGGTCGACTTATAGCGTTTGGGCTGAAGGAGTTCCTCCGGAGTCTGTACACTCCAGTGAGCGTAAATGATTATATATATTCGAGATGGATTTCCCAAGGCATGGAATTTCCTTACTTACTGCTTATATATATATATTTGGGATGGATTTTCCCAGGGCATGGACTTGCCTTACTTAATTGTATTGTAATGAGTTATCTGGACATGGATCTTGTCAGTATCATCTATATATAGGGATAATATATCCCAGGGCTGGATTGGCCTTATACGGTACTGAGTGACTGACTGTCAGTCGATGTGTAATTATATACGGGTTGGAACACCCATGGGCTAGATTGGCCATAAATGGTACCGAGTGACCGGATAATTTATGACCAGTATTTACATGATGTCTTTCTACTGAGATGTCATATTCCTCATAGCATGCAGTATTGATCTATTTCACTTGTACTGAGTTTAACTGTTAAACTTGAAAGCATGCCTACATTTCTGTACCATTACTTTTACTGGACTGTACCTGCGGAGCTCATCATTTCTTTCAGCCCAGAGGTTAGTCTTGTTACTTATTGAGTTAGTTGTACTCATACTACACTCTGCACCTCGTGTGTAGATCTAGGTGCTTTCGGACACGGAGATTGTTAGATTTCAGAATACTATCAGTTGGAGACTATCAAGGTAGCTGTTTGGCGTCCGCTGACCTTGTCTCTCTTTCCTTCAGTTATCGTACTGTTCTATTTTTTCAAGCAGTGGTTTTTATTAGTCAATCATTGTATTCATAATTAGATGCTCATGTACTCAGTGACACCGGATTTTGGGAGTGTTATATTTGAAATTATGAGATTTCTTCCGCTGAATTAATTATTTTGCTTTCAAATTTAAAATAAATGGTGGTTTATTGGAATTTTTGGCTTGCCTAGTATTGAGATAGGCGCCATCACGACATGTGAGATTTTGGGTCGTGACAGGGTAAGATTTATTATAAGAGTCAAACAGTCAAATAAACCATGCCCACATAAACAGCTTAAGCCATAACACGAAGCTTGTACACATTTACAATCTTGTATGTAGCGCACAGAAATGAAAGAAAGTTTCCACCTTGCAGATACATATTTTGTCCCTTAAGACTATTATATTTTGTTCCTTAAAGGATATCGAAACCAAGGGCCGTCTCTATCCGGATCCAAGGGATCACCCCCACTCGGGGACTGACGTCCAAGGAAAACTCGGACAACTCGGGCTATCGAAGCCCGGTGGCACAGAAGCCTATTAGGCAGTGCCTAAACTTGAAAGGCTACGGTAACCCCCTCTCGGGGACTGACATCCAAGGCAAGTTCGAATAGCTCGGGCTATCAAAGCCCAAAGGTACAAAGCCTATTAGGAAATACCTAAACCTAAAAGGCTACGACCACCCTAGAAACTGCTCGGAGACGTCCGAAACCCGTAATCAAAACATAAGGCCTTCAAAAATTCCAAACCAGTTCAAAGGCTATGTATCTAAAAACATCTAAACAAGAACTTCGGGGAAAGCTTCTGGTCATACCGATCCCCCATGAGTCTTGTTCGAACCTCCGAACAAGACCTTAGTACTACGTTTTATTCAGTGCTAAGGCATTTGAAATCTTTGCAATCATAAAGAGGAAACCAAAAGAAACGAATTCGAAATTGCCAAAGGGAAAAAAGCCTTATATACATTCCAATAAAAGTCTTTACAAAGGCCAACGATAACGGCCTCAACGAAATGAACAAAATACAAAAACAAAGAAAAATCCCTAAGGTGCCTAAGCCCGATCTTCACCGGAACCCGCCTTGTCACCGGGGCCGTCAGGGTCTTCTCCATCCTCCAGTTCACCGAAGCCGTAAGAGTGCTCCTTATCATTGGGGTCAGCCAGCTTCTTGGCCTCGACCTCGAGCCTTTTCGCATCTTCAATCTCGGCTAACAGGTCAAAAACCTCGGGTATGAACCTCCTCGAGAGTTTTCCTTCGGGATTGCCACTTCACGTACTCAACTTTCATATGGTCCTAGGCTGCCTTGGCGTCAGCCATGTACTGGGCCACCATCTTCTCAGCATCAATCCTAGTTGTTTCTGACATTGGACCTCTCTATCTTGAGCTCCTTACCAAGAGTATCCCGTTTAGTAGTGTTCGAGCTCAATTGGGATCAGAGGTCTTCGATGTGTTGAGCCCGTGCATCTGCCTTTTCTCTCACCACACAGAGTTGAAACTCCACCGCCGCCAGCTGCTCCCAGGCAGTCTCCTTCTCTGAGGCTGATCAGTCTATTTTTTCTTTCCACCCTTCGGCCATGGCATTGACCTCGTTCATCTCAGCTCGAAATTGATAGGTCCTATCAACCTTCTGATGGACCTGTGAGTTTTGGCCATTAGTCGCCATGTCTAACTCGTTATCACCGACTTCAAAGATATTTACCTGTTCCACCAGGTCGACATGTTCCTTTTGAGCTGCATCCAACTCAGCCCGGAGACTCTTGACTTTGACTGCTTCTTCGCATTGCTCGCTGAGAAGCTTATACTTGTCCCTCTTCTCAGCAAGCTCCTTGACCTCGGCCTCGAGCTGGTTAACCTCAGCCAAGTACCGGAGAAAACTCTCATGATGAAATACCGAGGCCTGCAAAAATATAAAAGAGAAAAAGCATGAGAGATATCAAAACCTAAGTCTGAAGGTGGAGAAGTGTAATAACGCCTTACCCGGTTTAGCGCCTGCTGTGCTTCGTTTAACAAAAACGGCGCATCTACCTCATTCATTTTCACCTGTTCTTCTTCTATTACCAGGAATCAGAGGTAGCTAGCTACTCCGACAGGGGCGGAATGAACCTGAGCATCCTCCGAGACAGTGATGATAACTGACTACTTCCGGCCGAGGGTCCATGCTCGAGGCGGGGAACCGGTTGATTAATTTTGGGCTCAGGTTTGGCTCGTCGACCTCCTAGGATGAGCCTTTCCTTGTCATATCTAAATCGGCCAACCCGGAAAAGTCCTCCAGAATAGTAGAGTCTATACCTCCAAAAAAGGAACGGAGGGGATCATCCGCACTATGGGCCCCTTCGTTGGATCGCTCCTTCATCGCTCGGGCTTTGTCGAACATAGACTTTGCAAACGAAGGCGACCCCGAAATTTCTATGACACCGGGCGGAGCGGAACCGGCGTCTAAAGAGGTCTCGGCCCTCACCTCTGCACCAACCTCCTGAACCTGAGGGGGGTTAGCCTCTATTGTTCCCCCTTCGGTCACCGCATTCTCTTCAGGGAAAAATGGCTCGCGGGCCACAAAAACGTCACTTTCCTCGGGCTCTTCCCTGAGCCAGAAAATCAAGTCTGAGTCGGGCGCTCGTGAGCCGAAGCTCTCCTTCGACTTGCGGACCAACCTTCTCCTCGGTTTTTCTACTTTGAGCTCAGGGAACTCGGAGCCCTCTATCTCTTCTTCTCTCATGCTGTAGCCCCAGGCTGTCCCTAAGCGGAGAGATCAACTGACATGTCTTCGCCCCTACTAATAGCCTAAGTTCAATGGTCTTAGGCAAGCCTGCAAAAAGAAAAGAGAGGGAATGGGAACATGATGCTGAAAAGGATGGCCTAGTGTTACTTATTTGGGAAAGAAATCTTATTATGAGAACGGGCCTCCCAGCGGCCCTTCGAGAGTTCGCGCCACAAGTGCTCAGAATAAGGTATCTGCGAGCAAATGTCATCGATCCATTCCTTGAGCCGAGGAATGGCGTTTGGGACTCGATCAAGGGCTGAATCACCACAAATACCGATGAGGAAAAGGGAAACAAAATGTAAAACCAACATCTAAAGGAAAGTATACTTACGTGACAAATGCCACTTCTCGGGGAATGGCCTAAATTCGACAGGGATCAGGTCTGCGGTCCTCATACGGAAATAGCGTCCCTGCCAGCCCCGACTCGGTCCTCGTCGATGCTAAAGAATGGGGCTTTGCTAGCCCGGCATATGAGCTTTATCAGTCCCCCCAAAAGATTCGGGGACTGTACAGGCGGAGTAGATGATCGATGGTGAACAAACAGGAGTCGACTTTGTTCCCAAAGAATCATAGGAGTAGTACGATCCTCTATAGTGACGGATGGATCTGACCGAGGTATTTGTCATACCTCCTACTGAAGTCCAGTATGACCGGGTCCACTAGGCCTAGTGTGAAAGAGTTAGTGTAAAAACTCAAATACCCCTCTACATGGGTAGTAATGTCATCGTTGCGGCCCGGGAATTACTATGTCCTTACCCGCCCAACCGCAATCCTTTCGAACCACAAGAAGGATGACCTCAGTGATAGAGCAAATGTACCTTGATACTGCCTCACATCGGCCTTGTACCGACGAGGGCTTTTTGACCTTAAAGTCATCGATGACCGAATACCCCCGGGATCGAGGGCAAGTATTTCATTAAGGCTGTTGTTAATTCTGCAACCTCCCCCTAAGCGGTTTGACAATTTATTACATCCTCTATCTGTTTAATCTAACGCAATTTATCATTTGTATTGAATTAATCCGCACATCCTTAAAATCACTTACCAATTTAATTGTTATCCATTTTTAGGGTAAACAATATCAAATACGAGGTATGATGCTTCCAGCTAATGTCTTGTCTTTCAGATTCAAGCGAGTTACTCTTTGGTGCTTGAGGCTACATTGAATTCCAGGACACTGCCAGAAATGTGAAGAACCATTCCAAAAATCCAACATTGCTGAAGAGTCTTTAATTATATAGGATTTGAACTCTAGCAAAACTCTCATGTTTGTCTCATTTTTAAGAGTTGCAGCTGCAAAGCATCTTGAGTTAAAGCAACATATGAATGATAGTAGAAGATTAGATTTGCAATCTTATCATGTACTTTCTTTGTATTGTTTGATAGACTTGTGCTATGTTTGTGCGTGTGTGCAAGTTTTGAGATGAGCAGTCCTTTCAAACTTGAAATATTTGATTATTCCTTTTTTATCCTAAGATGCAGGGTTGAAATTTTCTCAATTGACCTTTATGGTTATTTTTTTAAATTATGATGCTTTCAATTCATTCATCATTGCTTTCATACGCCAGCCATCAGCTAATTCAATGTCATACTGGAGCCATGAGTCTGGCGGTACTGGAGGCCTAGCCTTTTTCCCCTAAACTTTATGAAAAGAGTTTTTTTTATAAATCACACCATAAAAATATAATAAAAGATGTAAAAAAAATCAAAGTTATAATTAAACCTGTAGAGTTTCATGAATGGTATTGACTGCTTGCACTTTTGCTGCTTTCCCCATTTACATTTTCTCTCTCCCGAAAGTTAAAATCCGCTACACTATTTGCGAATGCGACATATAAGTGGAGTGCGACTTTACAAGTCAGTTTTCAGATTGTGATTTACAAGTCGGAATCCTTGAAAGCGACTTAAGAAATGCGATTTACAAATCGTATTCATTGAATACAATTTAGAAATCGTATTGGTAATGCAATTTATAAGCACAAGCAGGGGATAATCTCAATCCGTAGAAGCTGCATCCTCAAGGGTTGAGTGATTGTGCCGGTGATCAAAATATCTTTCCCAATGTGATTTTATATAAAAATACCTCAGCTTCCCCCTTTTTTGACGCCCATTTGGATCTTTATTGTTATATATAAATTTTATCTCTTTTTTTAATAATAATTCTCTGATAATTTTTCTTTTTAAAAAAGAGTTCTTTCCTACATAGAGTAATGGGTTATTATTAAATATAATGTAGCACATATTTACTGAACGCCTAAAAAAATTTGACTGATAAAGCACTATTAAGTACATATATACATCAGTAAATTCCCACTTTTGTCAAATACATTGACGATATTAATTATATAAGGTGTTACCATCAAATGAAAAACCCTTTTTTAATAAGTCATTTGCTATTAGAGAATTATAAATGACAAGTTTGTTGTTGGTTTCCCAAGTACATGCAAATATACGTGGCCGTCAAGTAATAAAGTGACTCGAAAGTCGGATGTCGAACCCACAAAGACTTAGATTAATCATTAACTAAGCAAACTAAAATTAATTAACTGTCCAAGACAATAAAAAATATTATTTATCTACTAAACTACTTTTGCAAATATTGAACTAGTAATTAGCTAATTTATTAGGGATGCAAACGTGCGTTTTGGATTTTGCTCAGAGGAGATGAAGGTTCCAGGGTCGTGGTCGGTTTATCAATCCTATTGAGTTCAATAACCACACTTGTTAATCCAGATTATCAATGGTTGCTAATTGACCGGATTGTTTATATGAGTATCATGTTCCTACAATACTACTCGCCTATCCACAATATACCAATCCTATATTCCTATGGTGTTGATTCTATCATGAACGAATATAATACGGTTTTCAACTAAGCAAGACTGTTAGGTATATTCCTATCCTAACCGCGAAATCATTTCCCGAGCCACTGGTTTAGAAACAAGCTCTCTTTAATTCTACTCTACTCTAAACATGGCTTTCCCAAGCATAGCATAGATAGTAGGGTGAATTGGTAGCTACAACAACTCACAAGTTAAAATTTGAATTAAAGAAACAACCACAAGATGATAATCCAAATTAACGAAGATATAATTAATAAACGTTAATAATCATGTCCATCACAACCCTAGAAACTAGAGTGCTTAGCCACTCATGTTCGTAGTAATAATTTTCCAAGTATTTTGCATAAACAAATTACAAATAAAAGATGAAGGAATGAAGAACTCGATGATTTTCTTTTTTAAAAGTTGTTCCACGTGATGTTCTTGCCTCCAAAAAAATGTCCAACCCTTAAAAAACTAACTTTAAGAGGTATTTATAGGGTAGAGGCCAAGTCTACATGTCCAAAACTAGTGAAGAATTAAAATTTGCTCGGATGGCATCGTCGGTGCGAGGTACTGTCTGGGGCACCAATATTTTTGCGCGAGGCACTGTCTATGGCGCCATTGTTTCTGTGCGAGGCACTGTCTGGGGCGCCAATAACAGTGCCCTGGACAATGTCTTGCACTGTCTATGGCCATGAATTTTCATTGCCTTGCACGTCTTCTTTTAGTGCTCCATTTTGTAGCTCTAAGGTACCATTTCGTGCAATTTTTTTCCAATTCATGTCCAAGCATTCCTGGGCACCAATTTATACTTCCTTCAAATTTTTTCCTTTTTGACGTCAATTTGCATGGAAACTCTCCAAATCACTTTCAATTGACTCATGCACATAAAAATACCATTATTAAGCTCGAGTTACAAATATTCACACCAAAGTTAACAAGATGAAGGCATAATGCACGACAAATTACATGCAAAAATATAGAATTTTAGCCAAACATCATTTGTATGGGACAAAAATTACCTTTGACATGATTAGACCATATTAGCATTAGGAAGGCCCACATGGGCTCACACGTTTAACTAGTACGACTTCGATAAAGGCCTGCCCAAGGTTCAAGTGGTCTCTTAAAAAGTATAGGGTAGAGTTGATGAAGTTATTGAAGATCAAGGTCGAAGAGTCAGCGAAGATAAGGATTGAGGTCGAGCACTCATCGTAAACAGAGTGAATAACGACTAGTTTTAGGATAAGACATCAAAAGAGATAATTCTAGTGTATATTCTCTGTACCTGTACTATTAGGGTTTTTAGGTATATATTCTCCATAAAGAGAAAGAGACAAGGGGAGGGGAAGGAGGAGATTCAATTGTAAGAAAACACATTGACTTTCGAGATAGAATGTGACTTTATTGCAAACATACAACATACACCTTTTCCCTAAGATTCTCGCCTAACGTTTTCACTTGATCCAAGAACAACCTAAACATTCGAAGGATCATCAATCATTCATCATTGTCAGAAAGAATGTCCATAAATCTCATCCACTTTTCGGGTGACTCATACGTTCTTATTTACTTAAATGCCATTCATTGCTATTTATTCTTACTTAATGCTATCCTCCTATTTTTTGGTACATTGAATATTATTAGTTTTGTCAATATTTATTACCATACGGATAATATACATATTATCTTACTACAAAATCAGCCAACATAGCTTTTGGACATTAATATTGGCTAAGATTGACTTTATTTTATTAAATCTAATTAGTTAAGTCCAGATCTAAGTTTTGGGTCAAATCGTTTGGCGCCGTCTGTGGGGACTTCTTAGATAATCTTTTAGTTTCCTTTAGATCTACAACTCACGTGAGTTGCTAACCTAACAAACCATAAGTGTTTTCTATTTCTCTGCACGTACGGAAACTTACATGGCAGGTAACCAAGGAGACATGACTAAAGCAACAGGTGACATCTCCGGCAACCGCATGTGTTCTATCAACGAGAGTTATGAAACGCTGGACGATGACATGACACCCACTACCTCCCCCAGGCACGAGAGGTCACCTTCCCTCTATTTTAGCACAACGAAACCAAACGAAAAAGGTGCCTCCACATCCATAGGAGAAGGGACGCCACCTGCCATGAAAAAGCTCCTCGAAGCGTGGTTGACCGATACCTTAGTAAGCGTGCTCAACAGACAATCTCCATGCACGACCGTAGAAACCGCGAGATCCCACACGGTACAACGAGGAGACGAACAAGGCAATCAACCAGACCCTCCAACATAAGGTATAACTCACAATGCTACTGACAGTGTAGGTGACAGCGTCCTTACTGCCGTTTTGAAGAGAATAAAAGAAATGGAGAATGAGAACAAAATTCTTAGAGATGAAATGAAAGAACACCAAGAACGATTTGACAAGATACCGGGTGCCCCTAAACTACTGCCAAATAGGGACGCTGGCAAGTTCGTAAAGCAGCCATATAGCGAGGAAGCAACCTCATATGCCATACCAAAGACCTTCAAAATGCCACCATATCTTAGTTTTATATGACGAAACAACCGACCCCGAAGATTACATGACTCATTACGTCACCGCTGTGAAGGAAAATGATGGTAGACTAGAAACCCATGTTTTAGTCATACTTTACACTCATCATTGTAGTTTACTTGTGGTTGAGTTTAATTAATGGTGATTTGCGTTTATTACTTGTTTTATTCCTTGCACGAAAGATAATTTGGAGCTAATTTGAACAAGTTGGAGATTTGAAGTCTGAGTAAAAGCCCAATATATTAAGCCGGATCATGTTCAGGAGTCGAGGACCAAGTCTGGAAGGCAAAAAGTGAGAAAAAAAGATTACTCTGGAAAAGATGCACTACCGCACCGCGGGGCGCGGGGTACTAGTGCAAAATTCATGCAGAGTGTAAAAATCAACTCTCTGAACTTCTCCACAGGCACAACACGTGGGGCATCGTGCCTTGCGCCGCGCACGTGCAAATCTTATAGAGTATTTTTCCTACTTCGGCTTGGAAATGATAGTTTCTTAAGGGCCCATTCCTACATGGTATAAATACACCAAAAGCACGATTTTTAGAGGACTTTTGACCTTGGAAGTTTTGGGAGAGCATTGGCTATAAGACACAGGATTTCATCATCTTTCCATCAATTCAATACGAGAGTTTGGATTGTAACGGTTGGATTGATGCTTTCTCACTCTTTAATTATATTTGTGATGACTTTCTCCATAATTATGGAGTAGTTTACCTTAGGGTTTGACATGATTTGGGTGACTTGGTTATTTTTTATAGATTTGATTTTTGTTTAATTGCTTGAATTTATTGGAGGAGCTTTAATATAGTTGTGATTTTCTTCTTTATAGTGTTTAATCGAAAGAGGAACATCTTATTGAATATTATTGTAGCATACTGTCACGTCCTTAGTCGTTAACTAAGTACACGTGTGGCACTTGACAACTCGCTCACGATCTTGCACAACTTGCTCACGTTCTTGTTATGCCAAGTCATCCTTACTACACTCAAGATCGCTAAGAGAATGGTAGAAAGAACACAAGAGTATTGTTAAAGGTAGCTTTGTATTAGAGAGAACTTGAATTATTTTCTTGGTGAATTATAAATGAATGGACCCCTTTATATACTAGTCTCCTAGGGGCTAGTGTATAAATATTAATTGTTACACAAGTCCTTAATATTTATAATGTAAGGGATTTCTTTAGAATTCTCTACAAGCCTAGAAGATTCCAAAGACTTTTTCTAGCAAATCCATAGGGATCTAGGGTCTTCCAAAGGAAATGTTCATACTTCTCAAGAATCTTCTCACAAATGCTAGCCTTCCTCCTATATAAGCTTCCACATGACATTAATATATGCCAAATGGTGCCTATGTGGCATGATGACATGGCGGGTCATCACACTCTCCCCCATCTAATGTTACGACGACCGCAGCGCAATGTTGCTGAATAAACTTTTGGATCTTATCTTTGAATTGCCATAAGTCTTTATATCGTTTCCATGTGGCCTCCTCCGGTGATTGCCCCTTCCAATGGATGAGGAACATAGCGGTGGTTTTTTGCCCTTGTTTTTGCCTGGCCTGGTAATCCATGATAGCCTCAATCTTCCGATCATTCAAGGCAGTGATAGTAATAGGCGCTCGACTTGATTGGCCCCTACTCGGATCATCCTTATATTCATGATATGGCTTAAGCATGCTGGCATGGAAGATAGGGTAGATCTTAAGATACGATGGCATGTCAAGCTTGTATGAGATCTTGCCTACCTTGGCGATAATCTTAAATGGCCCATCATACTTGCGAATCAAATTCTGATGCATGACCCATAGTGCCTTGAACTGTCTCAGTTAAACTTCACCATGATCATGTCCCCAACTCTATAGTCCGTGGGCCAGCGCTTACGGTTCGCAAACTTCTTCATCTTCTTAGTTGCCTTATCTAAGTAGGACTTAGCAGTGTCAAGCTGCTCCTCCCATCCTTTGGCCATATGATAAGCCCCTAAAATCTTTCCCTTGAACGTGACTGGTAATGAATGTGGAGTTTATGGCTGTTGGCCTGTGGCT